>CAUYON010169916.1:0-57166 GCA_963573935.1 Arctocebus calabarensis
GTCACACTGCTCACAGCAACCTCCAGCTCTTGGGCTTAAGCGATTCTCTTGCCTCAGCCTCCCTAGTAGCTGGGACTACAGGCGCCCGCCACAGCGCCCGGCTATTTTTTTTTTTGTTTTTGCAGTTCGGCCGAGGTCGGGCTTGAACCCGCCACCTTCGGTATATGGAGCCGGCGCCCTACTCGCTGAGCCACAGGAGCCGCCCAGGAAGTTCTCTTCTAATCTCAATTTGTTGAATGTTTTTCTAATGGAAAGATGTTGAATTATCTATTGACATAATATGTGGTTTTTGTCATAGTGTTTTTCTTGATATATTAATCTTATTAATGCAGTTGTATGTTTTTATAGTGAAGAGGTTCTCAACTGAGGGATATTGTTCCACATACAATGTCCCACAAAGGGACATTTGACAGTGTCTGGTGGCATTTTTAATTGTCATAACGGGGATGGGGTGGAGTTGCTACTGGCATTGTGTGAGTAGAGGTCGGGATGCTGCTAATTTATCTTCAGGGGCCATCATGGCCGTGAAGGAAAGATATGTTCCAAATGTCAAATTGCGAAATCTTTGTTTAGACAAGGGATTAAGTGACTAGTGTAAAGTAATGAAGTTAGCAAATAGCAGAACCTGGGCCTTTGTGACTACAGGCTCTAACATATTGTTTAAACTTTACTGCTCCACCTCCCAACGCCACAACATAGCACAAGCTAAAAGTCTGTCATTATTTAGGTTAATTAAATCAATCAATTCATTAATATATTGTGGAGGTGGGGATCTCACTATATTGCCCAACCTGGTCTTAAACTCTGGCTTCAAGTGATCCTCCTGCTTTAGCCTCCCAAAGTCCTAGCTTTATAAGTGTGAGCTGCTGTGCATGACTTCAGTTATTATTTTAAATAGAGATATTTTGGGAACAATTTCATGTGGATGTGATATTTTAAAAAATAAGCATCTGATCTCATTTGTGGCTGGTGGTGTTTTTAGTTTTATTATTATTAGGTCTTGCTCTGAGATATTATTTATCTATTCTGGATGCTTATAAAGTTGCCATTTGTTGTTTATTTCAGGTGTCATTCTGTCAGAAGATCAACCCGTACTGCCAGAGTCATCTACCTCACCAGGTATCAAAGGGGAAAGCTTACCTGTCTGTCAGGTGCGCACACTCGAAGCCAAGCCCAAGTCAGCAACACCAGTGAAACCAGCTGGCACAGAAACTCTCATCAATGGCAAAGGGACAGAAAGAGGGAGCAAGGGGCAGCCTCCTGTGCGCCACAGATCTGACGGTGGCTTAGTGGATAAGGGACCCTTGAAGAAATTGCCCCACCTGTCTTCGTCTCAGTATGACTTACTAGAAACAGGGGTTTCTTTCCAGCCGTGGGGGAGTGAAAATTCAGTCCTGATTCCAGAACCTGCCATTTGTCGTCAGTGCTCCATAAGGGAACAGTTGCAAAGCAGGTCACCTCAGGACAGCCTGAGCAGCAGCTGCCCTCAGTGTAACACTGTCACGATCAGACCTGTGGAGGAGCTGGTGGGCACTCCCTGTCAGGGGCACCTGCCCTCACACCAGGAAGTAGACTACTCAGGTAGTGAGGTGGCCGTGACGCTCATTGATACATCTCAGCCTGGAGACCCCCTGAGTCTGCACGAACCCATTAAAATTGTCATCACCATGAGCAGTACTGCCAACTCCATGACAGACTTGGAAAGCTCCCTCCACCTGAAGGTGGTTGGCACAGAGAGGACTGGCCTAAAGTCTGATGCCGAGCCAGCTACCCCAGGGGTGGCCAGTCCTCCAAACGCTGAGCACACCAGAATCCCTGTGATTACCCTGGAGCTGTCCGAGGATGGGGGAGGAAGCACCACTTGTCCTGAAGGCGGTGGGAGTGGGAGGGCTGCAGAGGGGCTGCAAGCGGAGGTGTCTTCTAGTCAGTGTGGTCCTGGCTACTACACATCTGGGGAGGTGCAAGGTGCTGCCAAGGACCGCAATCTTTCCTCACAGAACCCCTGGGCAACAGCACCCCTACTCACAGCTCCTGTGGCCTCTGAGTCTGAGGCGGGGAAGGAAGGCCAGGCTAACCTTGACCCTTCGTCTTGTAAGAACAGCCATGAAAAGAGACATGCCCGGGTACTCAGTGTAGACAGTGGGACAGATGTCTTCTTGAGTAAAAGTTCCGCAGAAATTAACGATAAAGAGAAAACAATGCCAACTTCCAAATCTGACCTTGAGGCTAAGGAAGGGCAAATACCAAATGAGTCCAACTTCTTGGAATTTGTCTCCCTGTTGGAATCAATTAATACTTCCAAGGTGGTGGCAGCTGAGCCGTTGACTGGGTCAGCAGTGCAGAAGGAAGAAGGGGGGCTTCTCCGAGGTGCGACTCCACAGGACAGAACTGTCTGTTCTGAAGACGACACAGAAGGCAATGTATCTCTCTATCATTTGCCTTTCATGATTTGAATGTGCAAGTAGTGGGACAACTACTGGGCAATCGTTTTTGTTGCTTGGCTTAGTTGATATTTGCTGAATGTACCAATACTAAGCTCTCTGATGAGCGCACATGTACATATATTGCCTTACTCTTCCAGGGAACTTAAGGCATTATAATGAGTTTTTGGCTTCCCTAGAAGGCAAGAATATTTACTTCCAGAGAAATAAGCAATTAAATTTTACTACAGGGACAAGTACTTGCAATAGATGCCTCTTCCTTTATAGAATGGATGCAATTGGGGAAAGATGATCATAAAGCAAATTTGTGTTATATAAGTAAATCCACATTTTTCCAGCTAAGTTCCATTATAAAATACAGAATTCCGGCTCAGTGCCTGTTGCTCAGTGGCTAGGGCGCCAGCCACAGCCACCAGAGCTGGTGAGTTCACATCCAGCCCGGGCCTGCCAAACAATGACAACTACAATCAAAACACAGCTGGGCGTTGTGGCGGGCACCTGTAATCCTAGCTACTTGGGAGGCTGAAGCAAAAGAATTTCTTAAGCCCGAGAGTTTCAGGTTGTTGTAAGCTGTGACGCCATGGCACTCTACCTAGAGTGACATAGTGAGACTGTCTCAAATAAATAAATAAATAAATAAATAAATAAATAAATAAATAATACTGAATTCCCCAATGACCCTATGTTGTATATATACATAGTAATAATAAACACTTATACAGATCTTAATCAATGCCAGATAATGTCCTAAGTACTTACATGTACTTCTCACTAAGTGACTGTAACTCATGGTTTGCCCAGAAGTGTTCTCATTTACACTTGTTTTGCCAACATCATTATTAATAACACTGACTTTCTCTTTCAGAAGTGTCCCCAGTTTGAGTGATAAACTGTAGTTACCCACGTATTAACTTACTCCGCCTTGAACCTTATAGCCTTATGCTGTAGAAACTCTTAGCATTCCTGTTCTGCAGACGAGGCTTGTAGATTTTCATCAGCTTTCCCAAGTTAGTGGATTAAGTTCAGGAAGTATCAGGACTGAGATATGATTCCAGGCAGTCTTACTCCAGAGTCCTTGTCAAAAAACTTAAACTAATATTTCCTACACGATGCGAAGGTTTATTTATTTTGTTTACTTAATATCTTTTCATTAACAATATCTTCTTCTTCAACAAGATAATGTTACTTGATAATGGACTGGAGTTTTTATAAGATCTTTTAGCTTTAAATTTCTGTGTTTTAGTGATTTTTGAGCACATCGTTTTGATATGTATCTATGTTAAGGTAGTGTCTATATGGTAGGATTGCGTACTGGAAGTCATGGTTGCACATAGTTGCTCATGCTCTAGGCTGCAGATGGTAGCATATCTTAGTGCTAGGATTGTTTCTCTGCTCTCTGGGATAGCCAGGGGTTTGTCAACCCACATATTTGTAGTTCTGAGCAATTTACTCTGACCCAGTTAAAATTTTTTTTGAAACAGGGTCTCGCTTTGTTGCACTGGGTAGAGTATAGTCATCCTAGCTCACTGCACTCTCAGATTCCTGGGCTCAAGTGATCCTCCTGTGTCAGCCTCTTGATAGCTAGGACTACAGGTGCCCATGACCACGCCCAGCTACTTTTGGTAGAGATGGGGTCTGCTCTTGCTCAGGCTGATCTCCAATTCCTGAACTGGTCCCACCTTGGCCTCCCAGAGTGCTAGGATTACAGGTGTGAGCCACTGTGCCCGGCCTAGTTAAGCATTTAAACAGACATAACTGATACTTAAAAGCAGGTCACTTTGAGATAAAAACCTTTGTGATGTAAGATTTGCAGGCTCATTATCAGTTCAATGTCAATATTCATGCCTCTGGACCAGCACTGTCTAGTAGAATTTTCAGCAGTGATGGACATACATATCAGTATTCAGTGATGGAAATATTGCAGTCTAGTATGATAGTCCCTAGCCATACATGACTGTTAAATACTTGAAATGGTCATGTGTGGCTGTATTGGATCGTAATAATCCAAAGGACAGAGGGTTTTCCCTGAAGCAGTGTGTCCAGTGGACAGAGCACTGGTGCTGGAACCAGATAGCCCAGGGCCAAAGTTTGGTTCTACAGTGCCAGCTGAGTGAGGTTGGACAGTTCACAAAATCCATTTGAGTCAGTTTCTTCTAGAAAGCAGAAATAGCAATTTGTTAGAGATTTACTCAGGAAAATGTGAAAAAAACTAAAAAAAGAAAATGTGAAAAATCTTGCTACTTGATCAATTTCAGTCTTTTATTCTTATTTTCAACTCAGGCTATATGGAAATTTTATTTGGTGTGTCTACTTGAATTTCTGCTCCACCTAATTTTTTCAGTTGAGGGGGCACAGGGAGATGTGTGTGCTGTGAGGTATGACAAGAAGGAAGAGACACGGTTGTCAGGAATGTGGGGGTACGGGAGGGAGTGAGAAATCGGAGTGGATTGTGTGCCACCTTCAGGAAGGAGCAGAGTTTTTTATTTGAAGGAGGAAAGAGAAGGACTACAGTAAGTCTTTAAGCTCTTAGAAGGACCTCAACACCAAAGGTAGCAAATAAGACTGTTTTTCTGTGATGACTTGATTCACCACAGATGCATGTGTTTGAGATTAGTAATATCTTTTTGTTCTCTGTCACTAAAAAATTTATTTTAAGCCCAATTTGGGAGTGTATTTATAAAACAACAAGGCAGTGTTTAATGATATTAGCAGCCTAGGGTATGTTCTCCAATTTTTCTCCTGCTTGATAGTAGGACAGTATGTGAACTTGGATGTGTGATTGGAGGAAGATATGTGATTTCCCAGTTCTCACAAAGGACTCTTATTTCCAGCTCAGGCTCTCTCCAAAAAGAACTTTAGAATTATCCTCAGGTCTTAGGAATATCCTAAAATTTAAGCCTATGAAAAACCACACTTTTGCCAAAGTCCTTAAAACCATGTTTATTGGGTGTTTGTTTGCTTGATACAGCTTTATTTCTCTTTGTGGAAATAAATGAAGATTTCCCAAATGACAAGCAAAGTATATTATTCACAGCTTGCTATAGCAAGGGATTCAGACACCATGATTTGGTTTTCACAGAGATTAAAGGCAGGCAGAATGGGAAAACGTTTTAATGGAAAAAAAGGATGACTTTGGTGTTCTCTGACTGCGGGTTATTGGCACAGGGAAGCTGGGGGTGGCTGACTACAAGTGGCTTACATGTGCTTGGTTGGGTAGGAGGCCATACTGAGCTTTCTTTGGTTGGAAGCAGGGCTAAAAATTAGGGAAGCTATCCATTATGAATCAAGTCCAGGAAATTAGAGAAGCTGTCCGTTATGAATCAAGTTCTGGCAGTTAGGGAAGGTCTCAGTTACGATTCAAGTTCTGGAGATTTGGGGCTAATGATCACAGGGGTTATTATTTGACTTCCTGGATTGTTTGCCTGAGATAGTGGTCTGACTTCCTACAATCCTCACTTGCTCACAGTGTGATGACTCCTTGGGCTGGTTACTATGGAGACAGTGGTCTGACTTCCTACAATCCTCACTTGCACACAGTGTCATGACTCCTCGGGCTGGTTACTATGGAGACAGTGGTCTGACTTCCTACAATCCTCACTTGCACACAGTGTGATGACTCCTCGGGCTGGTTATTATGGATAATGGTTCATGGGTTGGTTTCCTTGGTGGCTTGCTTCACACTGTTGGTCAGGTTTTTTTGTTTATGTATATTATCTGACCATTGTCCATTTGTATGTACAGTCTCTGCTAGAAATTTCTAAGAAAATCATCATGAATATATGTAGGGATATTGAAATCCAACAAATTGAAATTAAATAAATTATACCCTATCAATGTAATGTTATATTACTATTATTTTGGGATAATGTAGAGTATCTAATGACATTAAATATTTATAATACCATAAGATAACTATGATGGGTACAAAACAGCATCTGTGTATGATTTTCATTTTTGCATAAAATATGTGTATCCTTCTAGAAGACAAAAGACTGGTGTGATATGTATCAAATTGTCTACAGTGATAAAGTCAGAAAGCAGGATTAAGAGTGATTTAAAATTTTTTCTTTTGTCTAGTTTTAAATTATGTGCAATGACTTTGAATTGTTTTTATAAACAGAAAAATTCCTAAAAATGTGTTTTTAAAGGAAAAAGGAAAAAAAATAGGCCATATGTTAGACTTACGTAATGTTCTCAGTTCTCCTTTAAGAAAAATAAGACATGATGAAGAAAGATGAACTCGTGAATCCGAGTGTGTGCAGTGTGGAGGAGGCGAGCTGTGTGAGGACGCCTCTCTGTGGCTTTTTGTGAGGCATGATCACTGGCTAAAGCTATTTGTTATGATAGCACTTTCTTATAAATGTGTTTTTTGAAAACTATGAAAACATCTATCTTGACAAGCTGTCAAATGAAATGCAAACATTTTCATACCAAAGAAATTCTTATGGTCGTTTCACAGATGTGCTGGAAATGTTTATCTTCAGGACTCACACAGAAGTGAGCAATGTTCCTCTTATTACTTCACGTCTAAGAATGGGAACCTTTGTTATATACCCTGAAATGCTGTGTTTTATTACTCTCCTCCCCCAACTAACATAATTTCACATTCTGAAGACTTAGGCAGCTCTTGATGGGCTTTCTTAATGGTGTGCCTCGAAGGGCCTGTAGGTTCAAACCACTCCATCCTGTTCTTCCAGGCTCAGGCTGATGAGCTTTAGATCCTGCACACTTTACTCGGACGAGGTCAGGCGAATACCGTGCTCCTTTTACCTTAAAAATGGCTGTCACATTATGTTCACAGAAAAGGAAAGGCTGACCCTCAAGGATGTGTCACTTTGCATGGTTAAGCTAAGACTTACTTCAGTCTGTTGTTTAAAGAGGATTCTAAAAAAGCAAAAAACTACTAGTTTAGGTAGTGACAAATTTTACCTTTAGCTTGAAAATTTAGATTTGGAGAGTGAGAAAAAAGACTGGTAAGATTTAAAAAAGGTAAATGAGAACTTGCTCCAAAATAGCCAGGTTTGTTCATATACTTTTTTTTTTTTTTTTCCCATCTGAGGCTGTCCATTGATGTCTTTTAGGCCTGTGTACTCTGGGTATTTTTTAACCTGGTAATTTGTGGTCACTGAGTTACTTTAAGGGAGTCCCTAAATCCATATGTAAAGTAGTTGGTATTTGTAGATGCTTGAATAACATGGCTTAAACACATATACACTTTCATAATTAATGAAATGAAAACTTTCTTAAAAGCATTTTGCATTCAGAGGACCTATTTAGATTTTCTTTTTATTCTTCTTATAGTTTTTGTAACTTTTCCAAGAGCTTTCATGTTAATCTTTTAATTTAATATTATATTAACACATAAAGCAATGTTTTTCAGGTAATTGTTCCCAGGAGAAAAAGGAAGAAATTCTGGAAAGTGAAAAGCCCACTGGACAAAATTTCAAGCAAAGAAAACCAGACTTGCAAAGTCAAGACCACACTGGTACTAGTCCTGGCTTCATTCAACCTGCCAAGACTCCTGCCTTGTAAGGATAACTTATCCTTCACTTGGGTATAAAGCATGAGACAGCCGCGTCTACCGGCTGCTTCTTTTCATGCTTTATTAAAGAGAAGGAGGAACTCCTAATTGTTTTTTTGAAACTGTCATATGTGTTAAGTTTCCAGGGCAATAGACAAAGACAAATAATCTACAGAGTAACTTCCCAACAAGACAGTTCTGTCTTGCAAGTCATCAGTGGGCCTGAAACATCTGTGCAAGAGGAGATGTCTGTGGATGCCATGCATGTCTTCATTGATGAACACGGTGAGTCTCCTGAGACTTTATTAATGGTAGGAATGAGGAATCTAGCAGCTTTCTTGGGATTTGGCCTAGTCTGCTAGCCAGAGAACTAGACTTTGCAACAGGAAGGCTTAGTCCTGTGATTTCCCATGTAATGGTTGTAGAACAGAGTGCTCCCTACTGCAGCAGGACCTTTGCATATGCTGTCTCCCCCCACCCAACCCCCCATTGTGCAATGTACAATTTATCATGCAGGTTTTAGTTCTCAGATTAGCTTTTCAGAAAAACCTTTCCTGGGCTCTCAAACTTAATCAGGTTCATCTACTGTTTTTGTTCTCTTAACACTCTGTCTTTTTCCTTCTTTGATAGTATTATAGCTTGTTATTATGTATCTACTCCTAATAATTTAATTAATGGCATTTCCCTCTCACAATTCTAAACTTAAAGAGGGCCATGCCCTGTACCCAGTAAATATTTGTTGGATATATTGAAATCCAACAAATTGAAATTAAAGTTGAAAAATCTGACCTTCATATATTTTTTCAATGCCTTGTTATGAAAAGGACTTAAAATAGTGTTCAAAGAGAATTATTAAGTAGCAAGCTCAAAGTTCCAAAGATAAGGGATATAGGTTCTATTTTTTTCTGGGATGGGTCATACTTCTTATTTTTCTCTCAAAAGGATCCTGGTTTGGATAACAAATTATATGGTTGTCTTATCTGGACTTCAATTTATAGTTATAAGTGCATTGGCAGAAATGCTTCAGAATGCATTAGCGTGTATATCAAAGCCTCCAGAAGGGCTGTGATTGCTGTTACAGTTTCTCTTGGTGGAACATACCTTTGAGTTGAGGGCAACTTCCAGCTGCTCGCAATAGACAAGGTTAATTATGTTTCCTGTGTCATCTGAAGAAGGTACTTCTAAGAATTATTCTTCTGAGCAGCGACCGTTTGCATTAGAAAGGGAACTGATTTTCACACCTCAATACCCTGAACCAGGGCAATAGAACTAATTTAACTGTGCAAATTAATTCCATCCCCTGCCTTCCCTCATTAACAGGCTGACACATCAGTCAGCGTGCTATGGCACTTGATCATCTGTGTATTTAGGGGTAGGGATGGTCCCATGTGGGGTCCATCCATCAAAACTGCATGCTTAATAAGCCTCTTTCTGCACATAATACTCATAGATGATGCACAAAACCACACCCAGTTGTAGCCTAACACAGGTTATTCTGACACATGAAGAGAATATATAAAAAGTGAACTAAGAGATGATACAAATAAATAAATCAAGAACAATTAAGTAATAAATGAGTCAAAACTTACCTAAGTATATGATCAGGGCGGCATGTCGAAGAGAATTTTCTTAGTCAAGATCTTTCAGGCACCCTTCATATTCTCACAATGCACATTCTGTAGTGAAATGTGAAGAATGGACCTAGGTCTTCAACAATTCATATTAAAACAATCCTTTTAACATGAAAATATCATAAGCTGAAATGATTGCATACAAGTAATGTGTAATAGTCTTTGCTGAAATTTCATGATTTTACAGGAGAAATTAGATCCTGTTATTTAAAGTCTGGAAATCAGAAAGAAGGCCCTTTACAACATCCTCCATTAAATTATGACTGTGTCTTTCAGGCTCGGTGAGTACAGCTTTGTTTTCAGGTTCGGGGCTGTTGTATTTCTGGGGATTACAGGACTTAATCTGAATGAAAATGAAGTGAGGATCCAGGTGCAGAAGAAATGTGCAGGCAGTTTTGCCTGAAAGAAAAAGATACACTGACATTGTAGAATAATGAAAAAAAAAATTGAACCATTTTCTTTGCCACTAGTTCCAAAAATAAATAGCATGTAGGTATAAATGCAAACATGTTTCCCTCAAGAAAGACGATGATGCAGTTTTCAAGCACATTATTAAATTTGTCCCAAGGAGTGGGCTAGAAGTGTGGCTAGTTCATTCACAGTAATGAAGGCAAACTGTTTTACAGGTAGATAATCCAAACATATTTTCCATTTTTCTTCAGAATGCATTGAATAACTTTCTCAATTATATATTCATATTGCATTAGTTGATTAAGCTGATATTAAATTGGTTTGCACATCTGGAACCTACACCAATTAATGGTGCGTTGAGCAAGCTGTTAAGTCTTGTCAGTGGCAGACCGATTTCATCATTTGTCCTGGGCTTCAAGATTTACATCTCAGTCATTTGCTATAAGGGTGGAAGTAAATTTCTCATGTATGTTTCTTTAGAACTGGATGTACATTTGAGGGTTCAGGGAAGACTTTCATAGTGTGACTGGAATGTCTTGAAAAGTTACAGGAGCCTTAATTTCAGATTCTGTGGTTCTGCATTTCTTCCCAAGTTTAAATTCTCCTTCTTGAGGATGTGTGGGAAATTCCTGTGCTTGGAATGAAGGCTGTTTTGGTCCTTACCCAGGGGGTGTGCTGTCTACCCTTACATTGTATCCGTTAGGTGACAGCTCACCAATCCCCCTTCCTCTTCTCCTCTTCCCTCCACTTCCTCTCTTCTCCCCACTGTGAGTTTAATTGTATTTTTCTCTCATGCAGGTGTACAATTGTTTATCTACTGGTTTCATATTAGTATTGCGTGCATTGGATACTTGATTTTCGATTCTTAGGATACTTTACTAAGGAGTTGTTCAACTCCATCCAGGTTAATACAAAATATATAAAGTCTGTGTTTTTAATGGCTGAATAGTATTCCATGGTATACATATGCAGATGTTTATTAATGCATTCATGGGTTGAACAGCACTTGGGTTGACTGACTGCACATCTTGATGATTGTGAATTGACCTGTAATAAACATTCTAGTACAAATGTCCTTATGGGAGAATGATTTTATTTCTTTTGGGTAGATACCTAGTAATGGGATTACAGGACCAAATGGAAGGTTTACTTTTAGCTCTTTGAGGATTCTCTATACTTCTTTCCAAAGAGGCTGTATTAGTTTGCAGTTCCACCAACAGTGTAGAAGTGTTCTCTTCTCTCCACATCCACTCCAGCATCCACAGCTTTGGGACTTTGTGATATGGGCCGTTCTCACTGGGGTTAGGTGATATCTCAGGGTAGTTTTTATTTGCATTTCTCTGATGGTTAGGGATGATGAGCATTGTTTCATGTGTTTGCTGGCTACTCCTCTGTCTCTTTCAGTGAAGGTTCCACAGAGTTTCTCAACCTAGGAATTATTGATATCCTGGGCCATATAATTCTTTGCTGTGTGGGGGGTGCTGTTTTGTGTATTATGGAGTGTTTAACAGCATCCCTGGCCTTTACCATTAAATGCCAGTAACAACTCTGATTTGTGATAGCCAAAAATGTCTCCAAATGTGTCCTGGGGGGCAAAATCACCCATGTTTAAGGTAGCATTCAGTTTCTTAGCTGGTTTACAGGGCTCCCCCTGCTTTAATTCCCACTATTTGCATCTTGGCTGGGACTTCAGGACATGCTGTTTTGATGGTTTCATAAGTTCAGTCATCTAAGATGGCCTCTCTCTCCACACCACCCCTCTGTTGTATGAGGCAGCCAAGTAGAAATACAGTAGAACCTCTGAAAGTTGACCTCCCAAGAGACTGTGCAAACTGGTTAACATGCCAAGGTGGTCAAATAAGGAACTTCCATTAACTACATGCAGTGCATGTCCTGTCCAGTCTGTGAAAATTAGGCCATTTTAAGGAGGTGGTCAAACAAAATATGTATTTTATTTTATGTATTTTATATTATGTATGGAGGTTCAGACAAAATATTTAATTGCATGAGACCATAGCTTTGAAAGTATATTTTTCTGAACCCCCCACCTATAGGTTTAATTGTTTTTAAGCTAAATTTATATCAAATAAACACCTATTTATTTTTATTTTTTTGAGACAGGGTCTCACTGTGTCGCCCTTGGTAGAGTGCTGTGGTGTCATAGCTCACAGCTACTACAGGCTCCCACCACATTTGGCTATTTTTAGAGGTGGGGTCTCGCTCTGGCTCAGGCTGGTGTCAATCTGTGAACTTAGGGCAATCCACCCACCTTGACCTCCCAGAGTACTAGGATTACAGGTGTGAGCCACTGAGCCTGGCCTAGAAACCGCTTATTTTATCCCAAAGTATACAGAATTTTTTGGTTTTTTGGTGCCCCCCCACCCCCAATAAATGTACTTTACTTTTCCTCTTGGTATAAATACTTTAATTGCATTTTTCAGTAATGCCATTTAAAATAGGGCCATACATCAAGCCTTCAAAACTAAAACTGCACCTTTGTGAGTCGGAGTCAGGGAAATGGCTTTTAGGGCTCTCAGTAAGATTCAGTTCCTTAGACCATGCCTCACTGAAAGCCACCCCATTCACTTCCTTTCTCCCCTTAATTTCTCTCTTTCTTAAATTCCCTTCAATTCCCTTTTTCTTTCATTTCCTCTGCATTTCATTTCTAGATTAGAGTTCTTCTATACTTACCCTGCCCTCCATTCCAGAGCTGCCTGGACTTAGGTCTGCCATAGTACATTCAGTCCTGGTGAAATGGCTTTGGGTGAGGCTGAGTTGGGTCACTTTGAGTGTCCTGTGCTGGGAGGATGCTGAAAGCTCGTGCTGGGCTTTCCTATTAGTCATGAGGCTTAGTGGAGAATCTCAGAATATAAGACCCTTTCTTAAGTGCCTTTTTAATGTCCACAGAATAGGCCCCATTCTGTTACACCTGAGAGAGACCCATCTCCGACAGGTTTAATCAAAGTGGGAATTTGGGGTCATGTAACTGAGAAGCTTTGGGTCTGTCTGACCTCAAAAGGGTCTAGATCAAGAGATTTTATGGAGGCATCTGTTGCTCCCCTATTCCTCTCTTTTGGTACTGCTTTCAAACACACATCATCCTGGTGGTCAACAGGTGACTGCAATGCCACAACCCTCTGTCTTCTGTCTTTCAAGTCGTCAGGGACGGTATGCTTCACTCACTTGATGCTCAGTAAAATTCTTGGTGTGTCTTAATTGGAGGGACCTGAGCCACACACCCTGAGCGCAGTCACTGAGCGAGGGTGAGCCCTTGGTTTGCTCCCATGCACAGAGCTGGGCTGTAGGCTTCCTCTGGAGAGTGAGTGTGGACCGCTCTCCAGGGGGAAGTTGGAAGTAGGGTGGGTGGATGCCAGGTAGCAGAAATCAGCAGGTGATCCTGAAGATCCTCTGTGTCTGGCAAAATGGCAACTGAACTAATTACTGAGCTTCCACAAAAAGAAAAATGCTCGAGTTTTATAAAAGCAACTTTTCCCTTAAAGAAAACTTTTATGTAATGTCCCTACTGATATTAGGGACCTTACAAGTGATAGGCCTTGGTCCACTAGCCTCACATGCTAAGTTCTAGCTCTTTGAATACCTCTTCTTTCTCCACTGTTACTTGAGAGAGTATTGGTCTAGAGTTCCAGGAAAGAGAGACAAGTTGCTGTGCATTTCTTCTCTTTCTTGTGCTTCAGAGAGAAAGTATAATAATACACATTTGGAGTTATATTGAGAGAACCTCATTTGGAAATACACATGTTCCATACTGTGAACTCTTTGCAGTGAGTCAGTGCTTCTGACTGGTGGTGGAGGTGCTGCGGCCGTTCAGAGGCGCCCAGGCGCAGTAGAGGCCCCGTGCTGACTGTCGGAAGCATGAGCGCAGAACTCCAGTCAGTTTACTCAGCAAACGTGTAGCATCAGAGCGTTTCCCTGCTAAGTTCTGGAAAAGCAGACGAGGTGCTGCCATCTGTTCACTTCACGCCCAGGAAGAAAGGCTCAGTTCTGTCAGTCAGGCGATCTGCATGTAAACTGCCGTCTGGCAGTAAAAGTCTCAAACTCCTCCCCAGACTCCACAACGCTGAGAGCTGAGCCGCCCCTTCACCGGAGGCTGATTTCTCGGGATTTGTGGAAGTCTGTGACGAAATGATGGTTCGGGTATCTCTCAGTCGGATGTATCGCAATGACTTTACAGAGGGTCTTTAGAGCACTCTGTGGAAAATCCAAGTAGAGACTCAACGCCAGAAAATGGAATAAAAACAAGCAATCTGGTTCTATGTAGATATTTCAATCCCGGTGTGGACACGCTGCTGCGTGCGCGTCTGCGTGGAGACGATGGTGCGTGCGCCTTTGCGTGGAGGGGCTAGTGAGTGCGCGTCTGCGTGGAGGGGCTGGCGCGTGCGCATCTGCGTGGCCGGGCTGGCGCGTGCGCCTCTGCGTGGCCGGGCTGGCGCGTGCGCCTCTGCGTGGAGGGGCTGGCGCGTGCGCGTCTGCGTGGCCGGGCTGGCGCGTGCGCCTCTGCGTGGACGCGCATGCAGGGGTGAGGGAGCATTGTCGCTGCCGCTCTGTCTCTAACGCTGTGAGGAACTGACCTGGGGCAGAGTCGGGCAGTGCCCGCAGGTCAGGATTGTGCCCCACAGGACAGCCAAGCTACTTGCTCTTTACACCTCAAACCAGCGTTTCCACGTAGGACACTCTGGCAGTGTGTGGACCTGGAAGAGGCGCTCTGCTGTGGTAGCTGTGGTAGCCGCAGCCGCCATTCATTACGCGTGTGCACTGGGAACCGTGCTGGATGCTGGTTGTCTCCCTTCACCTGTTCAGTGGGGTCAGGCTCCTGACATCATCAGGCAGGTGATGTCAACGGTTCCAGGGGCCCAGTGGCAGTGCAGGTGGGATCGGTGACGAGAGGACACATCCTGCCCTGACAGGGCTGCTGCCTGTCATCTTCTGCTCAGTAAGCTCCGACTCAGTAAGCCTCGGATAACAGAGTTTTCCAAATTTTTCCACACGGAGTAAGAAATCCGCATTTACATCTAAAAGTCTCTTTTGTTTAATGTTGTTGATTTTAATTTTTCGGAAACACCACAGACCACGGATACCGTGTGGGCTCCCTGGTGTCAGCCCCGCCGCGTTACTCCAGACGGGAAGCGACGTTCGCAGCCTTCGTGATAACACGAGCTTCGCGCATCACCCGTCACTGCAGGATCCTCAGAGTGCCTTTGCAAATGCTCCCCTCGTTGCTCCCTTTTGAAATGCTCATCTTTCACAGTTCAAGTTCCAGTATGTGTGTTTCCTCCTCCTTTTCCATCTCAATCTTCACTGTGAAAATAAACCCGTCTCTTCAAGGTGCTGCCAGAAGAGTACTTACCACATTCTCCTTGGCATTTTATTTATGTGGAGAGGGTTCCCATGTCTTCTTCCAGGCAGTACGTGTCTAAAGAAGGGAGTGTGACTGTACTGTCTTTACAGCCCTCACTTAGCTCTCTACTAGTAGGTATTCAATAAATGTTGGATTAAAGCAAATTGAATCACTGGAAATGAGAAAGAGGACCCAGCTCGAGTTCTGGATGTTGGGAAACTCTCTGGGCGTTTGAGGGGCAGCAGGAGAAGTTGAACAGGAGTGGAGTAGTGTTTGCCCTGTTCTCTATGCAACAAAAGTGATGGGACCTACTTGCAGAGCAAAATCATCCTGATAAATGTGAGATTATGCAAATGGCCTCAGCAGATAACTCCCTCGCCTTGTAGTTGTTGGCAGGGAGGGCCAGAAATACAATTAGCCTGATTAACATGTTTGAAAGTAGAATGTGATCTTCTTTTATAAGTGGGAAAACAAAGTAAAGAGAAACCGGCAAAATGATGAACTTTAAACCACTCTACGTGGAAAATGGAGGTAGAGACTCAAATTAGATTTTCTAGTCCCATGTTCTGCTAGTTCAGTGGTTCTCAGCCTTCCTAATGCCTCCTTAGTGCTGCAACCCTTTAATACAGGTCCTCATGTTGTGGTGACTCCCAATCATAAAGTTATTTTCATTGGTACTTTATAACTGTAATTTTGCTACTGCTATGAATCGTAATGTAAATATCTGATATGCAGGATGTATTTTCATTGTTACAAAGGGGTTGTGGCCCACAGGTTGAGAACTGCTGTGCTAGTTCATAAGGAAATGATTCTGTCTGTATATAGAGAAACATCTGGCTTGGTGTGTTACTATGTGGATGCAGATTTTGTCTCAGATTGATCTAGCTTTTAACTTCAGCACTGATACTTACTTTTGTTTGACATAGTGCAACTTGCTTACCCACCTTAAGCATTCGTTTTCTAACTGCTATATGGTATAATTAATTCACTGTTGTTTTAAATGTAAATGTGATAGTATATACAATGTTTAAGATAGTACCTGCCCTACAAGGCACTCAGTAAATGTTAGCTGTTGTTCTATCTTTGGGTATAATTGTTAGGCATGTGGCTAAATTTCCCTTCATGTAACAAAAGACACTGACTTCCAGGTGGAAGCCTTTCCTCCAATACTTTTATGAGTTGCTTTATGTGATTTTAAGTCAGTTAAGTACTTTGTATTTTCCCTATCAACCTGCTGTGTTTCAACATCTTGGCATCTTTGGTAATTTTAGAATAGGTACTTTAATATTATGCCCTGGCTTTTAGCTGCCATTAAAGCTTAAGTTCTTCTACCACAATAAACATAAACTTTGATTTGGGACCTGGAATGATGCCTAGGTGGGGCTGTTCTAAGCTACCCAACCATGGAAGATATTGGAAAAGCAGACTTTTCTCTGTAAGTTGACTTCAGTGGCTGGGATTGTCTTCAACTGGGCCATTAAACCACTGACTCTTATTATTGACAAGAAAGCAGTTCCTCTCAGCCATTGTTCAGCCTCCTTGCCATGTGACAGTTTTATATCCCTGACTCCCAAGTATGAATAGAGACTTGTTAGCAATGTAATTTACATGTCTCTTTGGGGATTCCTGGAGGAAACCAGGAGAGGAAACAAATTTCCCTCCCCGGCCCCACTGTCACTGTGGGAACCAGTGCACTTCTCAACTGCCAAAGAAACATAAGCAGCATTTTCCGGTTGTACAATGGCTACCCATAAACAGGTACCTATGGTAACATTCTCTAATGTAGTTCAGCCTTCTCCAGAAACTAGAGTGAGGAAATTGTGGCCTGAATTGTAGCCTTTAAAATTGCTGCTTAGAAAAACTGCCAGAGTTTGAGAAATCAACTCCAATGTTTTATTACCCAGAATATAGGATTGATTCAGTAGTTTAGAGCCTAGAATGAATTAATTTGCCTAGAACGTTGGAGTTGCTGTCTGCTTAGAAAATAGAAGTGGGCTATATGCCTAGGAATTGAAGGTGAAGCTTAGAAATTTGAAGTGCATTTTGTATTCAAAGTGTTCATTGTGTAGAGTGGACTTTTGTTCCTCTGTAGGTCTTGCAATTAAGGTTTTATAATCTCTCTTCTTTGGTCAGTGAAGATTTATATTTCTTTTGTCTGTCAATTTTATCAAGTAATATAACAGAGCTTTCTTCTGTGAAAGATCTATAACTGCGCTTCCATATTAATCTGCTGTTCCCAGTGTCATAAGCAGACTCATGGAAATGCACACAAAATGCTTGTCGTCTGCTTCCCAGCAAGGCCTGGTGGAAAGGCATGGTGTTTACATTCATTCTGAGGCCCCTCTCTTCAGTTTAGGGAATGGAAGGTCATTCTGGGGCAAAGTAGTTTATAAGATTTTATTGGGGATTTTTGTACCAAAGACAGTACCTCAACTTGTTTCTATTTGAAAAATAGAGTAGGTTGGTAATATAAATATTTATCTGAATTATTTCTGGCTTTTATTTGTTTTTGAGTCTTTGTAGCAAAGATCAGAAGCAGACACTGTTCAGTTTATAAATTAGACTTATTTTTGAAAGCTGCTGTCAAATCGCTAGATCCTTTGTGTACCAAAGGTGAATGGAAGCCCTGTATTTAATCTTTATTACCTCCTCAGAATTACTCTTTGGTTGATATTATCAGCCTCTCTGACCCTTATCTCTGTAGAACCTGCCTTACCCATCGGGATTAACTTTCAGGAAAGTTCTCTAAAGCCACAATGTTTTATTATCTATGAGGTTCCCAAAGAAGATAAGTAGGCAGAAAGTTGCCAGAAGTAACCATCTCTGTTTAGACTGTTTTTACATTAGTCAGAAGAAATCATGAACTCCTGGTTTGGAATAAATAGCTGAGCAGGAATGTGGTGCACTTTTTAAGTGAGTCCATTAGATATTCAAAATGTAGAGTAACATGTTATAACTTCTCCTGATACTAGATGTGCCCATTTCTATGTCCCATTCTAGTGTAGTTTGGAAATTTCAACTCTGCAAATATTCGAAATCATGCCTATAATCTCTCTATCATGCGTATGGTCTCTCTATTAATTTGGGTAACAGAAAGACGTGTTTAAAGCTTCCTCAACTTTACAAAGTTTGGGGCGGGAGATTCTTGGAACCTTTGGTCACACATAAGTGGAAGATTCTCAAGAAGCAAGTGATCACTCAGAGTCTGTCTTTAAATACTTTCTGCTGCCCCAAATTCCTATGCCCTCTCTGTTTTGCTTTTCACTTTTATTCTCTGTTCCTTCCACTAGTTCTCATTTTGTTTACTTAGCTGTATTAGAAGAGATTATCCCTCCATCCAGACACAGAGTCATAAGGATGAAAGGTTAGCGAGGTCAGTGCTGGAAAGCCTTCTGCTCTCTGAGGGCCCTGCTGCGGGTGGCTCTGTCCCCATGGTTACAACCGCCACGGCCACATGATGGCAGTCAGGTCCCATGCTTGATGGCCCGTCTCCCTTCCATTCCCTAGCTGCCTTTTTCTCAAGATCCTTACACGAATATTCTGTCTCTTAAAAGTTGCTTGCTGGCTCTAAACCAAGAATCCCTGTTAAAGTTCTAAGTAACAGGTTATGATTTTCAAAATAGTAGTCCTTTATTTACGTTTTCTACACGTTAGACGTTTTGCTGTGACTCATTGCTAGGACTTCCTATGTGGGCCTCGTTCCTATGTTCCCCAGTAAGGCAGGCTTAGGCGGAACAGAGGGGCCTGCTCCCTGAAGCTGGTGGGTCATAATTTTTAAACTCTGGGGAAGATGAAGAGTTTCAGGGAGTTTTTTTCCACCTCAATGGAGGAAGCACACAACGTAGAAGTAGCATGTGAATTTTGACCACAAGTTTACCTGTGGAAGCTTAGGTGAAAACCCAGGGGACCCAATAGGGGAGAATATTGTCACGGCCAGTTTTGGGGCCCAGCTCTGACCACACAGGAGTGTACTACTCTGGCCCAGACTGGACTCTAGCCCTGGGCCCATCTTTATGACCTTCTTGTGGCAGCTCTTTTCAAAGTTGCCACCATTAATCATTATTTCTGCTGTAGCTCAGAGCTCAGTCCAGTTTAAATAAGTTTATCTCTGCTATAACTCTGAACCAAACCAATTTCCAGAGATTCACCAAAGGGCAGGATAATGGAGATCAGATGTGCTAAGTATTGTAGATTGTCGTTCAGAGAATAGTTACCATGGGTTTGGGATATTTCCATTACTGTTTTAGAGGAGGAGGAAATGTTTCTTGGAACTTAGTGCTTTCACATTGTATATGCTAATATGGAAAAAGCTTTGGCTTTAAGTTAGTAAAACAGACTTTTTAGATGATTATGGAGCTCACAGTCTATAATGAAAAAAAGGGAGAACAAGCAGCAAATAACATGAGACATAAGCAAAGAACATAGACTTAGAAATTCTTCATGGATTGGACTCCTGTCCCGCCATGCACATCAGTGATGCTGGTGGACACTGCAGCCTCTGTGGTCCTGGAGTGGGCAAACTGGTGCATGCAGGTTATGTTAGTAACTACACTATTAGGGCCCCAGAGAATTTTATCTCAGTAAGAAATAAACCTTCTGCATTTGAGATATGCTCACTGAAAATATGTACCCATCTCCTCCTGGCCAAATGGGGAGCCCATATATATACACATTGATAATATAGATGACAATACAGAATTCTGGTGAGGACACCAGTCAAAGCTTAGAAGAGATTCTTTCTTAACATTGTCATGCTACATCTACAATACTCAACTCTTGTAAAAGAGATTAATTAAGAGAGAACTCAATATGTTGTTTGAATCTGTCTTTATAAAATAAAGAGGATTAGGTGTGAGTTGAGGGCTAGACACTGTTTCCCATTCCTGCCAATAGTGACAACTGGAGTTAATATATCATTTCTATAAAAGCATGGGGATTACATTGCTATTTAATATGAGAAGAAGAAGCAACGTCAAGTCCTAAATCAATAGAAGGAAATGAAAAAGTCAAGGTCGATTATGAAGTGCCAATATATGGGGGCATGATTCCGTGTTTATATACATCGTTTGATTGAATTCTGAAAACCAGCCCTGTGAGGAGGAAAGTATCTTGCCTACTTTATAAGGAGGATTTCAGGCAGGAAAACAACATGTTTATTATCACAGATGGTATTAACAAGTAGTAGATAAACAAGTAAATCCTAGAACATACTTTAAGGAATTTAAATAGTGAATCAAATCCTAGATTTTTAAATAGTATATTTCAATGGCTTACGTGAGAAAATATTATTTATTTATTTCACAATCAGAAACGTGCCAAATAAGATGGAGAAATTAAGCGACGTGTATTGACCTTCCTTTTGTATCATGTTTCCCAGTGGGTAGCACTGACAGGCAGAGGCTTGCTCAGAAACAGGTGTTTGTTACACCGGAAGCAACAGCCAATCTGTAGTTTGCTTCACTTGGCAATAGAGGGCGCTATACACCGTCTAGATTTTTGCACAGAAGCTTGCATTTCTTTTCCCATTCCTGCCCGTTTATAGTCCTTACCTACCTTACCTACAATGTAGTAAGCTTAGTCTTTTGGTTTTGGTGAAGTTCTGGCATGTTCTGAATTTGTATTAACAAAGCCTTTCCAGTTCTGTTGTATTTTGCCATGAAATCACTGAGTCATGTTACTCAGTGGTTTCTGTACAAAGCAGAAAAGTTCAAATGAATGATGTTTATATAAACCTAACTGAACTTTTTCTCCGTTAGTAAGAGAGTATGCTGCTAGTATACACAAGAAGTTTTACAGAATAATTCTCCAAAGGATGGAAGGACAGGATTTTTCAGGTTTCAAACTGCACACACTGACCCTACCTGTTCATTTCCTAATCCTGACTTTATCATAGTCGTTTATGAGGAAGACTTTATCGAGTGGATCATCAGTTATGTCTTTGAAGTATAAACAGGTTCATGCATGTGTGTGAAATAGTCAAAGTATTATAAAACTGTTCATGTAGAATAAGTACTTGTACATGTACGAATACCGTAGTGAGGAGTTAGGATAACAGAAAGATCCAAAAACTAGTCAGAAACTCTGTCACAAAGATGTGAGTCGCCCTTAGCGGGTAATTATGTTATTGTAGCTTCCGCACTCCTCCTTGGTGCGGTTTGGCCTGCAAGAAACAGAAGGCCCTGCAGGTGCTATTCAAAATGAATGACATGAGGCCACGTACTGTCTCAGGACACAAGAGGTTCAAAGCCAGTGAATTCAGAGCCTCAGTATTGCAAGAAACTGATTCCCTGCCACCTCTGAGCTCCCCAGCCCTCAGCCTGCCTCACCCCTCTTGATGGCAGTGTTATCCAAAGGCCAGGGGAAAGGGGTCCCTTACTTTTGTTACCTTGTAAGAACTAGAAAACCTTGCCCATGAGCTCCCTTATCCCTAGCTGACTCCTTTTTACTCCTCTGTTTGTTCTAACCTCTTAGAAGTATGTTGCTTTCTCATTCCAAAGCCAAGAGCTGGCCAGGGTAAACGGCTCGGAGACCAGGGAAGGTCCCAGTCTTCCTTCCAAAGCACACAGTCTTGGAGGATTTAATAAAATGGGGCTACATTAGCAGGAATTCTGTTAGAAAAGGCTGTCAGGTAGGCAGCCAACATCGTCTTCTGGAAGTTATAGGTACCTGCTAGAGTATTAGATGGAGAACCATGTCCTACAAGACAAAATACCGGCTTGCTTAACAAACTCTATTAACTTAAGTCCTATGGATCTATGTGTGATTAAAGATAATAAAACTGTTTCAGAGGTATATCACAGCTGATTTAGTAAGGTTCCAGTACTCCTGTATTACCTGAGGCATTTCTTTTACCTAATGTATACTTTCCTTGTTTGGGGATGTGTCAGGGAGGAGGCACAGTGAGTTGGCAGAGGAGTTAATCGCTGTGTCTTCCTGATTGATATCTGGGAAATTTCAACAAATATGGGGCTAGACTCTCTACTGCCTCTGCACCCTTTAATATGCACCAGGCATCTACCTACCCACCCCGTGGCACTCTGCAACCCTGGATGGCCTGAATAATTTCAATGTATACAGAGCAGTTGACCTTCTGCCCGAAGCGGGCCTTGTAGACATAATTTTTAACTATGAACTGCTTACGTAAGGTCGTGAAGGCTCACCACCACCTGCATGGGAGTCCCTAGTACCCTTGTGTTTGTGAGTAATATAGAGAAGACCTTTGGTATTTCCAGGTGAAAGCTTTTGTTTTGCTCATCTTCAGGGAGATTCAGGTCAGCTCCTCCAGCACCGAAACTTCTGAAAGTCAAGATCCCTCTTCTGGAGACCCTGCTGTCAGTGCCCTTCAGCAACAGCTGTTACTAATGGTGGCTCGGAGAACCCAGTCAGAAACCCCACGGGTACGTACCTTGTAGAATTGCAGTTTGTGGCTATTGTGGAAGCAGGGGACTTTCAGCCCTTCTTCCAAGTCGGATGCCTCATCTATTAATATGACTGCATGGTGGTCTACTGAGTGAATGTGAAAAGAGACCATTGAGATGTTTTCTGTTGATATTAACAGGATTGCCACTGTCTTAATTGCTTTTCAAAACCTGTTGGAAATTCATTCTCTATTGATTTCTGTTTCCAGAATGTATAAATCTTGCAAGAGCTTGCTGGGTTAGGTTGTTTTTTCTCCATAGTTTGGAAAATATTTGACTTTTTTGGAGAAAAATTAATTCATTATGGTCTTGTATATTAAACATTCAAAGATTCTTAAGAATTTGACTTGAAAAGGGACTTTATGCTTGGGACAAGTGACATTATCATCAAGAAGTCTAACATACAATGCCTTCCATGATTTTACTAAGAGAGAATTTATTAATGTTCATTCCTATCCAGTGAACCTTTAATGAGACTCTAGGGAGGCAGAGCCCAGGCTTCAAAAGCCAAACATAACTCAGGAGGCTAGACATACACGCAGACTTGAAGTTAGAGCAGCAAATTCAATCCTGTGCGTTGTACAGATGGCAGGATGGGGAAGGCTTCTCAGAAGAAGGGACCCTTGGAGTAGACCTTGAAGAAAGGTGCCTTTCCATTGCTACAGATCAAAGATTACAGGCAGGATGTCATGTTAGGGTGAAATTTTTTATTTCTATGTTTACCTTTTTTTTTTTTGAGACAGAGTCTCACTGTGTCACCCTCGGTAGAGTGCTGTGTGTGTCACAGCTCACAGCAACCTCAAACTCGTGGGCATGAGTGATTCTCTTGCCTCAGACTCCCAAGTAACTGGGACTACCGGCACCCGCCGCACACTATTTTTTGGTTGCAGCCGTCATTGTTGTCTGGCAGGCCTGGGTTGGATTTGAACCCACCAGCTCTGGGGTATGTGGCTGGCGCCCTAGCTGCTGAGCTGCTGGTGCTGAGCCTGTACATTTATCTTTTTCTTGGCAATGTTTCAGTTCATTCTAGAGAAACTCACCTTTGAAAAATATTAGTTTTGCTACATATATTTGTTTTCATGGTAGCTTAACCAAGTTTTCCACAGGGTGCTGGACAATAAGGTGGGTGGAAATGTATATGCTGTTGCTCAGATGTGCAAAGAAGATGTTGTCATTACTTTTTAGCTGAACAGAGGTTGCTCTGGAGTCCTTATTCCTACTGATGTGGGGAGTGCAGAACAGACTTGAGTCTGAGTGTCAGTCAAGGGTGACTCAGCCCTGCAGTTCCTGACCCCCAGGCCGTGGACCAGTCCAAGGCCTGTTAGGAACTGGGCTGCACAGCAGCGGGTGAGCAGTGGGTGAAGGACATTTACATCTGTATTTACAGCCGCTCCCCGTCGCTGACGTCACTCTCTGAGCTTTGCTTCCTGTCAGATTAGCAGCAGTATGACATTCTCAGAGGTGAATCCCCTACTGTGAACTGTTCGTGTGAGGGATCCAGGGTGTGGCTCCTTCTGAGAATTTAACGTCTGATGATCTCAGGTGGACCCGAAGCAGTGATGCCAGCCCTGGGCAGCAGCTGTAAATACAGAGCATCATTAGCAGAGAGGCTTGAATGCACAGGGACCATAATACATCAGTTGTTCGTAGGCTTGTAGCAAAACCTTCACCCCTCTGCCTCCTCCCACCCTCGTCCATGGAAAAGTTGTTGCTCCTGAAACGAGTCTCGGGTGCCAAGAGTTTGGGGACTGCTGACTCAGCGCTTTTAGGCTTGAAGGAATTTCTATAGGAGCAAATATTTAGTCCATTCTAATAATCAGTTTTTCAGGACTATTTCTTCTTTTTATGTATTCAGGCTCGCTTTACTCTCCCGCTTTCCATGGCCTCTGGTTACAGGGGATAGCATTCTGGAGCCCTGAGGGGAAGTGGAGTGGGCATCCCCTCGGAGGCCTCGTACCAGCCTGGTCACTACTGGACTGTGTGGTGCTCCTGCCTGGGGCGGGTGTGGAGCTGGGCCTGCCTCCTGCTGGCCAGCACAGACCCTGCCATTTGGCCCCAGCCCTGAGGACCCTGCGTTCTGCAGCCCCACCCTCTCCTGTGGGTTCACCAATTGTTCTATACCTCGGAGGGCCTCAGACCCCCGCTGTGTACTTCATGTGTGCTGTCTGGTTTAAGGTTGTGAGGTCCCACCCTCCGCTAGGATATGGTCCTCAGGAAAGGCCCTCGTATGTGTGGGGCCATGCAGAAACTTAAACTTTTTTCTGAAATAGGCATGGGATTATACCCTGCCCCCCTCCAGAATATTAGCATTGAACCTCTAAGAAAGAAGGTTCAGTAAAAATATGAAGATAGTTTGAGAAGGCCTGAACATCATTGATTCCATGAATAGCAGAGCCATAGGGAAACTGGGAACTTTGTACTGTCCATTGACTTAATATCTCAAAAACATCCTGGTTAGAACAGAAACTCAACAATTGCAGGAATAAGTCAGAAACAATAACCCTGCTCCTTATTTTACATGTGAAACTCTGTAAGTGGCAAGCTCATGTAAATAATGCATCCAAGACAAAATCCCCCTATAATGTTTCACTGTTAGTCATTTAAGCAAATTCACTGAGTCCTTCAAACTTTTTAACTTTCTTAATTTTAAGGAAAATTTAAAAAAAATATTTTTTATATGTTTATACATATGGGGGGAAATGAAGATTACTATCTAGTCTCATATTTAGGCCTTGAGTAAATATTTACAAAGGTCTCATACTGGAAAAAATGTTTTTTGTTCTATTTAATTTTCTAAATTTCATTGATATCTCTGTGGACTTAAATTAGGTTTCAGCCACAAAATAAAAATAAGTTGGTTTCCTGCTCATTATTTAACAAGTACTTGTTGTGGGCTGACTCTGCTTCCCCCTGTGCCAGGAGCTGGGTATTCTATGGTGAAAAGACACTGCTCAGGCCTGTGAGAAGTTTAACAAGTCCAACAATGCAGCTTAATATAGCGTGATCATAATGGGCTCAGACGCCGTGAGACGCAGGAGCCCCAGTCCAGAAAATGGTGTCATGGTGCTTCTGCAGTGAGGGGACACCTCAGCTGAGACATGGACGATGAGTTGAAGTCAGCCAGATGAAAAGGAGGTCAGGGAGTCTGAGCAGGGAGACCTGGCCAGAGGCCTGGTGTGCAGCACCAAGCATGTGCCCTTGTTCCTGGAGCCAGGGCGCAGGGATAACATGACCAGAAGGCGTTTCTTAGAGAAGTCCGTCAGAGCAGGGCCCTGAAGAAGCCTGTGTGGTCGCTTCTCCCCGTCCTTCCGCGCTCGCTCTGAGTGCAACACGCTAGCACCTGCAATGCCTTCTCATTCCATCAGAGGACCACATTCCCCAGGGGGGAGACCAGGAGGGGAACTAGGCCAGAGAAAGGACTTGTCTGAAATTCTTCCCAGCACAAATTAAGTGCGTGTGCACGGGGGAGCAGCTCTTGGGAGGAGCTCCCAGAAGTTGCCGGGCACGTTCTCTTCATAGTTGCAGAGAGGAGGAGGAGGCGGAGGTTCTTCTTCCTCGTCATTGTTGCAGACCCTCAGTCCCCAGCACAAAGGGAAGGGCAGAGGGTGGAGCACCACTGGGTTTGGTGAACATCTGTCCCTTGAACTTGAGATTGGTATTCTGGGGTTTTAAGAATTGCCAATTACAAAATTGGGTGAATCCACATTATAAACTGGAGCTTCTCTATGCCTTAGTTTATCCATAAAGTGCGTCTAGCCCCACAAGGTAGATTCTGTACACTTATTATCATGACTTTTAGAATCTGTAATTTTCCCTTTGTGATATATGGGTCAGTAATCACCTTGAGGCATTTTCTTTATTGTGCTGCTGGTTGAGAGGTAGCCCCAGTCTACTCAAGGACAGCATTGGCTCTGTAGGAAGACAGCATTTTCTGCTTCCATCACCTGGATGTGGTTTCAAATTCATTCAACTTGTTTCACATTAAAAATGAGGTAGTATTCTAAAGCTCTATGCAATTCCACGGCAGTGGCATTATTATTATCATCATATGGATACACAAAAGCCAAGCGCTTCATTATTTCTAATGTGATTGGAATTAGTGAGAATTGTAAAGAAGGACTCAGCACTAGGTCTGGCTGACTGTTATTCTAGGTTAATATAAAAATAGCATTTCTAGCACAACTTCGTATTGTTAGAGAACTAATGAGAAATTTGCAAGGATATTAATATTTACATTGTACTAACAGATGATATAGATCAAAGAGATGGGATATCAATTATAATACCATTAACAGGCTTATTTTTCATCATATATATTCTTTTATTTGAAAGTAAATTAAGGCTTTAAAAAGAAAAATGAATGTTTGTGTAGTTTTTATTTATCATATTCAGAAGTTCATTTAAATACAGATGCCCCTAGATTTATAGTGGGGCTGTCCCCCATGAAAATATCCTAAGTTGAAATGCATTTAATCCATCTAACCTATTGAATAGCATAGCTTAGCCCAACCTACCTCAAGCATGTTCAGAACACTTTAGAATCATCTAACACAAACCCTATTTTATAATATAGTTTTAAATATTTCATGTACTTATTGATGTTAGACTGACTGCCTATACTGATACCAGTGTAAAGGTGAAAAACCCCAAGTTGAACCATCGTAAGTGGGGACTGTCTGTGATGTGTTTAGAAACTACGAGATTTGCCATGAATTCTGGCTGCTAAACAGACCCACGAATATAATGGTGTCACCCTCTGTTTGTTTTATATGCTTTATCCTTCAAAGTATTGTCCACATCGAGATGGAACTCACATTCCACTTGCGTGTATGAACACTAGTTGTGTGCATGGCAGTGTGCTGGGTACTCTTGCATTTCCCTCCTGGGCAGTCTCTGCTGTGATTTCTCCTGAGTCCGCTTCTGACACTAACCAGAGTCCCTGCCAACTCACCTCCCAGTGCTGGCCCGGCAGTGGTGAGGAATTGCACACAGTGCCCCAAAGGTCTCCTTTTATACCATCTACTCTTCACTCCGCTACTCTTTCTCTCTTTCCTCTGCCCTTTTGGGTTAAATCGAAAGACCTCTGAGAACATTTAAATAATTTCAAAAAGCAGGTGGATCGCCTGAGCTCCTGAGTTCAAGACCAGACTGAGGCAGAGCGAGACCCCCGTCTCTAAAAATAGCCGGGGGTTGTGGTGGGCGCCTGTAGTCCCAGCTGTGCAGGAGGCTGAGAGCACAGGATCACTTGAGCCCAAGAGTTTGAGGTTGTTGTGAGCTGTGACACCATGGCACTCTACCAACGGGGTGACAAAGTGAGACTCTGTCTCAAGAAAACAAAATTTTTTTTTTTCAAAGAGGAGGCCTACAGTTTAAGTCCATCTGACTTCAGGGAGGTCCGTAGAACTGATCACTCTTTCTTCCACGTAATAGGCCTTCAAATTGATTTTGGTTTTTATTATATGTGGTTCATCCCCAAAGTCACAAATCTGACTTTAAATTTGTTTAATAACAAGTTACTTGTAACCATTATTCCTCATTCTCATTATTTTTGCCAGTGTCCATTAACCGATTTTCTTTTTTTTAAATCTGTGTTTTTCACTTGTTCTTTCCCAAGTGGACTCATGTTTATTTTCTCTTGAACTGTGTTTTGCTGCAAGGACGGCTTTCTCTTTACCAGTGACACTGCTCGATGTGTGGCTTTGCCTGGCCCCTGAGGGGAGGTTGCAGGAGGAGCC
Source organism: Arctocebus calabarensis (assembly GCA_963573935.1). Classification (NCBI taxonomy): domain Eukaryota; kingdom Metazoa; phylum Chordata; class Mammalia; order Primates; family Lorisidae; genus Arctocebus; species Arctocebus calabarensis. The sequence continues at coordinate 28,514 of CAUYON010169916.1, forward strand.
CCTGCCTGAGCTCTCAGCAAGCCTTTCCCTAAGGCAGGACTGGGGCCAGTGACCTGTCTTCTCAGAGCCTTTCTCATACTGTAATGGACATAATGATACCCACTTGGAAGAGTTATTGTGAGCTTTTAAGGATTACAGATAGTATATGGCAAATTATATAACTTTAATAATTGTTGGCAGTTATTAATATCAGAAGTATTATGAGTTATCTGGAATTGTTGAAAGTAGCATTATTTTGAATAGTTGCATTTTTCAAGTATCTAGGGAGTGGGTAGTTTTACATTCTTAGATTTTTTTTTTCACCAAAACATTTCTAAACTGTACTCTGTGCTTGGCTGCCTTCTAAAACAGAATATACTTATGATAATCTAAGTTGTTCTTGATAATTCAGATTCATTAAATGAACCTTGGTATTCTGCTGTAAACACACATCTGTATGGGGAGTGTGTGCACAGACAATCATCTTGTTTTTTTAAAAAGAACCTAAGCTCACCTTGCACTCTGTCCTCCTGCCTCCCCCTTTTCTAATATTCTTTCTCAGAATAGCAGAATTAAACCTCCAGGCCCGACAGACCGGGCAGTGTGACACAGCTGTTCTTTGGCAAAGCTTAATAAATCAGAAATAAATCAGAAACAAAACAGTTTTTTTTTTTGGTCACTTTGTCATGCATTCTTTTTTTTTTGTTGTTATTTAGGTTACTTACAGTTAAAATATAAAATGCCTTCTTAATCTCCCAGGTCTGCTAGCCCCTTCCTTATTGATACTTCCCAGGGGCTCTGCCCAAGACCCCCCACTCCACGTGCACTCCAGGGACAGCAGCGCCACCCCCACCCCTTCCCCTCCATAAATGGTAGCTGAGTGTGGACAGGGATGTGTCCCCACCATGCAGGGATGATGATGATGAGGGTATCAGGGCCCATCTGCCCAGTCTAGTCCCGGGAATGTCTAAACTCCTTTAAGGTAGGAACTATCTCTTGTTATACTTTCAGTTTTCAGTATATGTTACAAATAGTTATCTGGCTTATATAATCTGTGGAATAAATATTTGGTGGATGGGTGAAAAAAATGAGTACTCTTAAGGTGATGAGAAAAACTTGGATTTGAATTTGAACATGGTACTAGAAAACAGGCTAAGGATAATTATTGTAATTCACCAAAACTTGTAGCTCTGGGCTTTCTTGATATTTAGGGAAAAAAATCAATGAAATTCAATGAACCTTATTTTCCCATCATTGCAATCAAATCATTTCTTTTTTCCATTAATTTATGAGGAGTTTTAAAAAAATAAGCATTTTTACTTAAACGATAAATGCCTCAGGATTCCAGAATCTTAATAAGTTTCATAAAAGATGTAGATGTAGTCTTCATGGGATTTTATTTTATATTGACCTTTCCTAACAGCTAAGGTGCAGGGGTGGGGAACCTACAGCTTTCTGGATCCTTGAGTGCAGACTTTTGGCTGAATCTAAATTTTGCACAACTAATCCTTTTGTTAAAGTTTGCATTCAGCTGAGGGGCTACACTTGCAGATCTGGAGGGCCACGTGTGGTCTCAAGTGCATAGCTTCCCACTAAGAGTATAATGTGAAATTTCAGTTTAAGGAGGTGTTTTCCTTCCTACTGGGAAGAATGCCACCATCTTGGCTGTTGCTTATCCGGCCCTGCTTTTGTATCATATGTGGACTCCTGTGGATTCCACATCACAGGGACAGTGAACTCCGAGCACCTGTGCACCTTTCTCACGCTCTTCCCCCGTAGGACACCAAGGGAAAAGATCTGCTCGAGAGGAAAGTTTACCATAAACCGGAAGCTCATCATCATTTAAACAAGAAGCTGTTCTTGCTGACATGACAGAAAGACTATTTCTGCAAAGCTCCCCTTTAGGTTGGAGTAGAATTCCAGGCGCAAGTGGCACTTACATTCTCAACTTGCTCATAATGGTTCATTCCAGCTTATCCTGAATACTGCCTTCCTGATTGATCAAATTTCCCTTCAAATACCTTTTGCATGAACGTTTGATACACAGAATAACTCTATGCTCCATGAGCTGAGTCAGTGGATCAGTATCTGGACGGGGAGTGATGGTGAAATCTACTTTCCTGGAGAGTTCTGCAGTGGTCTCTAGTGAAGCAGCTGCACTGCCCTCATGCACAGCAAGCACATTCATGTCGGTGACTTCCCAGAATGGGAAAAATGTCATGTGGTCTACCCATGTGCACCCCTGTGCTTTATAAGCCAGAGCAGAGGGAGAGGCCTTAAAAAGATATTGCCACCCCCACCGCTCTTCTTCTATCCCATCCTCATGTGTTTTCTTGTCTTTGCAATTATTTTTAATCTCCTGTGTCTTACGCTTGTCAGCCTAGCTAAAAGTGTTTAGAGCCTTAAACCCTTCTTGGGACAAACATATAGTTTAGAATGATCCAGCAATTTCACTTCTGGGTGCTTATCCAGAAGAATCGGGAGCAGGATCTGGGAAGAGATGTTTGCAGGCCTGTGCTCCTTAGCAGCACTAGGAGCTCAGGGAGCAGCCCACGTGTCCACTGACAGATGAGTAGATCAACAAATGTGATGTGGACGCCCAGCAGAATGCTACTCAGCTTTAAAAAGGAAGGAAAGGGTGACACAGCGCACCACACGGATGATCTTGAGAAGATTATGCTAAGTGAAATAAGCCTACCACAAAAGGATAAGTGCTATGCGATTCCACTTATGTGAAGTACTGAGAGTAGTCAGATTCAGAGGGATGGAATGTGGCCGCCAGGAGCTGAGGGCAGAGGACGTGGGGAGCTGTTCAGCAGGCACAGTTTTAGTATTTAGGGATGGCAAAGTTCTAGAGATCTGTTTCACAATGAGGAGAATATAGTTAACACTACTGAATTTTACATTTAAAAATGGCTAAGATGGTAAACTTTCTGTTATTTGTTTTGTATCATGATTAAAAATATATACAGGTTAGAAATAGAAGCTGTGCAGGAAATTGGGGCATTTAGAGAAGACTTATAGGTAGAGAGCAGTGACAGGCTCCGGCCAGACGGTGAAGGAGGGAAGAATGAGAACTTCAGTCTTAACAGCCTCTGGTCTGGGCAGGGAGGGCAAGACCCAAAGGACCAGGTGAGCGTCTGACGGCAGGCGCGTCCCAGGTGAGCGTCTGACGGCTGCACCTCTCTTGATGTGGCTCCCACTGGGAGGGCTGACCAGGCACCTGCTGCCCCACCACCTTCTCTAAGGGCCCTGCATGGAAAACTGCCTGTTCCTAACCTGGGCCGGGTCCCTCTGTAAATATTTAATGTGCAAATCATTATTAACTTTTTGTTTTCAAAATTGAATTCTTTCCACTGGATTAGAGCTAGTCAGAGATGAATTTGGGGTTAAAATTTTAAAAATCTGGGTCTCAGTTTCCCTACATCTTTCAATTTTATTAGTTCAGATTTTTTTGTAGAAAAATATTTCAGTTTTTCTTGTAGCAGGCTTCACCAATGACCGAGGTACCAGCAGTGAAAATCTTTTTAATCTTAGTAAAATTTGAATTTGTATCTTAAGATTACAGTGGGTAACATAGTTTCCAGAAAAGAAGCCGTTTAATGTCTTTTGTTGAATTCTTATCTTTCATAAGGACTATTTTTATGGACATTTATTTCTTGGCCTTGTGAACAGTAGCATTTTGATGTGATGAGCAGCCTATTTGTAATGGTATGTTATAATGGGATTAAAGTGTTGGGAAGAAAGACTCTGTTTGTTGCTCATTGTTCTTTTCTTAGAGTATTCATTTTAAGTGAAATATGTTGTTTAAATTTCAGAATTTGAACATCAGCTATTGTATTTTTACTTTATGGTTTGTGGCAATGGCATGACAATATGAAACCCTTTTTCTGTTGTTTCTTTTGATATGTAAAAGCATGTGAGTCAGGATCTAGAAGACTCGTCCTGTTCTTCAACACAAGGAAAATTTAACCGAGAGCAGTTTTACAAATTTATCATTTTCCCTGGCAAGTGGATTAAAGTCTGGTACGATCGACTTACCTTGTTGGCATTACTTGATAGGTAAGCTTCTGAGCATGCAAACGTATGATGGAAAGTCACAGTGGGAGCACAGCAGTGCCCACTTGCATGGTTTAACAAGAAAACTGTCACCTGCTCAAGTTCCCTGGAATGTTTTCAGGCTGCACACCACCTTTGCTGCCAGCCCAAGTCTTAAATCTTAAAAACGTAAACAATTGTAATTTAGCACTTACAATAGGAGATATGAGAATTGGGTAACATGGTTCATGTTTAAGGGTAGCTCTGGGGGCAATTTTATGGTTTAGTCTATTTATATCTTACCCCATTTTTTGTAGGAAAGCTTGAGGCTCCCCCTTTAACATGGGGCCTGGCTTGCCTGGGTGTGGGCATGGGGAGCAGAGAGGGAAGAAGTGGGTGATTTCTGCCTCTTCTCTGGGCAACTCAGATTCTCATTGCTCACTTCTCTTTGATGTACACTAACCTAAATGTTAATCTTTCCTTTCTTTTCCCACCTTTGATGACCATTGCTCTCCAGGATAAAATGCTTAGGGTCGGGGATGTGGTTATTGGGTGGGGAGGCTGAAGAGCGAAGGTTAAAGTAGGTTAAGGCATGGCGGAGATGGAGCAAGGTTAAAGTAGGTTAAGGCATGGTGGAGATGGAGCAAGGTAGGGGTTTCCCATTTCTGTCCTCTTCTACCTCGAGATGTGCAAAGGATGGTATTACAATTTTCAAGGGCTGAGAAGCTCTGACTGCAAGGCTGGTTTGAACCTTCAAGATGCTGTTATTGGCATTGCCATGAGCAATTGCTGAGTTTTGTGGTTTAATGCCAACCATCGTGGGCAGTGGAAAACTGTTAGCCTGTCTTGTTGATGCCCAGTGACTAGTTCTAATATAAATATATCAAAGAGGGTGATCCCATATGAAAAGTACTACAGCTGTGCAAAATTACAACAGTAAATTTCAGGACCCACAAGTCAGGGAATGGAGTGATAATGGTTTTTCTAATAGCACTGTTACCCAAGGGGCACACACTTAGGAGATACATTTACTACTTAACTAATAATCCAAGATAGTACATTCTGCTAAATGAGGCATTTTCTTGAAATATTAATTATTTTCTGTTAAAAAGGAATTATTGAAAGTTGGAGTAGTATGTGTTAACCCTTGCTATTAAAAACATATATTTCTATAGATTTCTATGTTTGTTATTTTGAAATCCACTTGGTGACAAAAGATTCACTCAAAATCCCACGGAGGCCTAAAAAAAGGACAATAAGGAGATGAGGCTGCGTTAACCAGGTCGGTGCGGACACCGGACTCTGCACAAAGTGAGCACATTGTACCCAAAACTCAGTGAGGCACACAGTTATGGTCTCATGAAAACATAAAATACTTCTAATTACTTATCTTAAAAAAAGAAATGACTTTGTCATTTTTAAAAGTTCATGATTTTATGATTTTGATTGCCTTTCTTGCAAGTCACCTTGAGTTTTTAGATTTTGTGTGTAGGGATTGGCATGGGAGCCCCTGAGCACGGCATTCGGCCCTTGGGCATCAAATTCAGGAGTCACTACTCATTTGTGCTGTGATGTCAGGATGGCTTCAAAACCTGCCAGTGCCTCAGTTTCCGATCTGTGAAATGGGGAAAACTTGTACTGTAAGGAGGTTATGAGCATTCAGTCACTTTAGTCCATTGAAAGGGTTCTTTACATGTTAGTGGCTATTATTATTATTGCTGGAATGTGACCCGGTACCCAGAAGAAAAATGAATTTTAGAAACTGAAGTTAGCCAAAGCACGTATCGTTAAATCTAGTCACTGACATTTAAACCCTCAGTCTACTTGAAGTCGTCTGTGAGCAGGATTGCTGATCTGGAGCTGCAGTTCAGAGTCCATTAAGAAGAGGAAAGAGACTGTCATGAATCCACAGCTCACAACAGGGAAGGAGGAAGAAACCCAAATGCTGATCTGGAAAAACTGAGCATCTTGGAAACGTTGCAGGGAGAGTGTAATCCCCAGCCAGGCAAAATGGGCGCTCTGCAAAATGCAGATTCCCAGGCCTCAGCTTTCAGTGCCGCCTGTGTACAGTAGAAAGCTGTACCTTATTCACGCATCCCCTTAATTAGGACTGCTGTGTTTTCAAAAACCTTTTCAAAAGGTCTGTTTCCCCAATAAATTTTATGCTTTTTTATTATGATAGCTAAATTTTTATTTCAAAAGTCATAAATAAATTACCTTTGAATTCAGTGAGGGGCATTATATTTAAAGTGAAAGAAAAAACTTTAATTGCTAAAATCTAAAGTTTAGAAAGAAAAGGTTTACATGATAAAAAACTATAAAAACTGGGCAAGAAATGGAAGAAATTGGTGGATAACAAGCAGTGAAACCGACCTGACCGTTGCTGTAACTCCCCTGGGCTAAGGCCTTGTGCCCGGTGTTTGTCACCTGAGCTCTGGAATTCAGGCTGTTCTTCCTTGAAAGGTTTTCCCATCTCTGCACAGCGGCTTCATGGTTTCTGTAATTGCAGCCTCTTCTACTTACTCGTAGCTTTCCATTCACCCAGACATTTTTGGACTCATCCTATTCTCCTTGCTTATTTTCTCTTATTTCCTCCTGTAAAACCTGGAGTTTTTTCATCTGTGTGGTTTATCAGGTCAGCACCATCTGTGCATCACTTCAAAACTTCACTCAGCAGATACTAACAAAAGCACCTACTCCACACCAGGCCCCGTGCTGGACACTGGGTACAGAGTGGTGAATAAAACAGCCACTGACCCTGCCCTCGTGGAACGTCCATTCTGTTGGAGAGAAGAGCATCCTGCAAAAGGTGCCAGCAAAGAAACCCGGAAAGGCCTGAGACGGAAGGCCCTGGGGCAGGTGGGGCACAGATGTCAGAACGGGTGGCTGGCAAAGACCCTTCCAACAAGGAAGCACTCGCTGACATACGAAGAGCAGGAGCTCGCCACGCGGCAGGTAGAGAGGAAATCACTCTGCCTCTCACACAGAGCCCACTGTCATCACGGTCACTGTGAGAATGTGCTATTACATCGCCCACCCTTAAAAACCCCTTCTTGACTGTACTTTCTCACCAGCTCCTGTCCTGTTTCTCTGCTCCCCTTTGCAGTAAAACTCCTTGAAGAGTTGTCTGTGCTTGTTTCCTGTTCCTCCTTTTGGAATCCTGTTCCATTCAGATTCCCCCAGGCCCAGTACCCCACTGAACCTGACCTTGTCAAGGTCATTGTTGACCCCATCCTTCAGTGCTCATGTTACTGGACCCGGTTACAGTACTGGACAGAGTTGATTCCTTTTCTTTCTTGGTAGATTTCCTTCTTTTGGCTTGTAAGACTCAGCCCTCTCTGGGTTTCCCTTCTGTCTTGCTGGTTCCTCCTTGACAGGAAGCAAAGTTGTACAGTTTCCTCTGCCTTTTGACCCCTTTAACATTGCATCCGCAGGTGCTGCATTGCTCTTGGTCTCTCCTGTCTCTATCTTCTCTCTTTTCTTTGGTGATTATAGTCAGTCTTGTGGTTTAAATATGCTGACTCGCAGATTTGTATCTCTAATTGAAACCCATCTCCGAAATTGTGGACTTGTATGTCTGAATTGACCACATTGACATCCCGTGATAGTAGTCCCAAACTGAGCTCCTTGTCTTGACCTCACCCAGGCCTGCTTCACCTGTGGCCTTTCCCATCTCAACTCGTGACAGCCCATCTTTTGGTTAAACATCTTGGAATCATCCTCAAGTCTTCTTTCCTTTGTACCCGAATTCAGTCTCTCACAGGAAGTTGTGGTCGCTGTTCCTTCCAAACGTATCTGCCCAGAGCATCTTTCTAGCTTTATTATGACCACCTGGTCTCACCTGGTGTCTGCAGTAGCACCTTTCCTCCTCCGACCCATTCTCCCTGTACACTGTTCCTAACAAGAAAGCGAGGCTTTTTAGTGCCAGTGATCTGCTAACCACCCTGCAGCAGGTTCCCGTTTCACTCAGAAACCGAACTGGGACCCGTAAGTCCCCCACGCATGGCGGCTCACGTGCTCTCTGACCTCACCTCCCACCGTCACTGTGCACTCTCTCTGCCCAGGCTGGCCTTCCTGTTATTTTTCAACCGAGCCAGGCACCCTCCAGCCTAAGACCTTCTCACTGGCTCTTCCTTCTGCGTGGAAGTTTCTTCCCCTGGATGTCTGCATGGCCAATCCCCCTGCCCTTCCTTGTGTCTTGCCCTGTTCTTTTTGTTGTTGTTGTACTTAATGTCTTTGCTTACTGTTCAGTATACTTACTTGCTGTTGCTCATACTTAGTTTATGGCATCACCTCTAGAAGGGAAGCTCCAGCCATTTGTTCACTGACAAATCCCAGAAGCTAGGGCCAGTGCTGACCCCTTCTGTTGTGTGAATCTTAACTTCCCTTTGCAAGCCAGTTCCCCTTCTCAATTTCTGCTTCTAATTCTACCATGATCCTTCCCCCCTCCCCCAGATTTAAATCTTAGAGAGAAATTTTTATTCTTTCAATCAATCCTTCATTGAACATACTCCATCTGGGTCCTTTCTGCCTTGCTCTGAATTATGTCTTAGAGGCAGGGACCCCTCCCTCTTCCCCAGCCATATCGATCTCCCAGGCTCTCCTTATGTCTCCTGGGAGTGGTGTTTATCCTTCCTCTGGTCTCTTTCCCATCCATTGTACCATGTAAACCTCTTTCAAAAGTACAGTCTTAGTCAAGCCACTGTTTGCCTTAGAGAGTAAATTTTTTCACCTACTATTTAAATGTAGATACCTGAAAGACCAAGGCCTGGGGCGGTGTGTGTGTGTGGAGGCTGGGGCAGAGGAATGGAGCTCTGCTGGAGAAGAATCTGCAGAAAAATACTTTTTTAGGAACTTGATTCCTTCCCTCTGAATGGAGAAACGTTTGTTTTTCTTCCTTTGGAATTTGTGTATGTACTTCCAAGGCTTCCCCGTGTTTTTAGTATACATCAGGATGTTGGAGCACACTGAAGAACATGGGATGAATTTTATGAACTGGCACTAACCAAATACATACAGCTCTATTACGAGTGCATAGTGGAAAATAGATGACACACAAATTTCTCTCTTCACTGAATATGTTTTAGTTCCCCAAGTAGTTTTTAAAAGATTTTTAGGCTGGGCATTGTGGCTCACTTCTATAATCTTAGCACCCTGGGAGGCCTAGGCAGGAGGAACACTTGAGCTTAGGGGTTGGAGACTGGTATGAGCAAGAGTGAGACTCTCTGCTAAAAATACAAAATGCTATGGGTGTGGTGGTGTGCACCTACAGTTCCACCTACTAGAGAGGCTGAGGCAGGAGGATAGCTCAAGCCCAAGACTTTGAGGTTGCTGTGAGCTAGACTGGGGCCACAGCTTTCTAGCATGGGCAACAACAGAACTAGGCTCTCTCTCTCAAAAAAAAAAAAAAAAAACAATTCTTCTTTTAACTTGAGCACCATGATGTCTGAGTACTTGATCTTTCTGTACCTTTCTATGTTACTTTTCCATTTGCTTATATTATTCTGTAATACCTCAGCTGCAGTTCAGTCCAACCAAATTAAGCATTGATTTCTTCTCTTGGCTTGTTGCCTCCAGAGTCTCCTGCCCTCCCTCCTCCAGGAGGCCCGAGGCTGTGTTCTTGGCAAGTACAACTCCGAGTTTATTTTACTTGGAATCTTTTGGATCTATGTTCATCTGTCTATCAATCCTATGTCTATCTGTCTGTAATTATAGGCAAAAAGTCTGTACCAAATGATTCATGCACTTAATTGTGTGTTTCCTCGAGAGTTTTATCCTTAGTTATGTCTCTCTCATTTTCTTTAGCTGCTAAGGCATTAAATGTCAGCATTACAGCTGGGTTCATTTTTACTCATTTATTCATTCATTGAAAAGGTTCCACATACTGGCAGGAAATACTTACAAAAGGCGTATATGACAAAGAACTGTTATCTAAAATAGGCAGAAAATGTTTAAAATTCAGCAGCAGGAAAATGAACAACTTGAAAATAGGCTGAAGGTCTGAGCAGACACCTCACCAAGGAAGAAATACAGGTGACAAATGAGCATATGGAAAGATGCTCCACCTACTGGGTCACTAGAGAACTGCAAATGGAAACAGCACTGAGATGGCCGCTGCACGCCTGTTGGGATGGCAGAAAGCACTGCCACACCACAGGCCAGCAGGGTGAGAGGGACAGGGCTCTCAGTCAGCACTGGGGAGTGCAGATGGGGCAGCCACTTTGGAAGACAGCTCTGCAGCTTCTTACAAAACTAACCATGTTCTTACCACTCAATCTAACAGTCTCACTTCTTGGTATTTGCCCAGAGGAGTTGAAAACTTATGTCTGTGCAGAAAACTGCACATAAATGTTTATAACAGCTTTATTCATAGTTGCCCAAACTTGGAAGCACCCCAGTTTGCCTTCAGTAGGCACATGGAGAGTAAACTGTGACATGTCCCTAAAGTATAATGTTATGGGGAATAAAAAGAAATGGGGCATCAGGCCACAAAAGGACATGGAGGAACCTTCACTGCACAGTACTGAGCAGAAGAAGACGATCTGAAAGAGCTGTGTACTCTAGATTCCAACTGTACAGGACAATCTGGAAGAGCTGTGTACTCTAGATTCCAACTGTACAGGACAGTCTGGAAGAGCTGTGCACTCTAGATTCCAACTGGTCAAGACAATCTGGAAGAGTTGTGTACTCTAGATTCCAACTGGTCAAGACAATCTGAAAGAGCTGTATACTCTAGATTCCAACCGGCCAAGACAATCTGGAAGAGCTGTGTACTCTAGATTCCAACTGTACAGGACAATCTGGAAGAGCTGTGTATTCTAGATTCCAACTGTACAAGACAATCTGGAAGACCGTGTACTCTAGATTCCAACTGGTCAAGACAATCTGGAAGAGCTGTGTACTCTAGATTCCGAGTGGTCAAGAAAATCTGGAAGAGCTGTGTACTCTTGATTCCAACTGGTCAAGACAATCTGGAAGAGCTGTGTACTCTAGATTCCAACTGTATAACCTTCTGGAAAAGGCAATACTATGGAGACAATGAAAAGATTAATGGTTGCCAGGGGTTTGATGGGGGAGTATTTTTAGGGCGGGGAAACTGCTCTGTATGATGTCGTAATGGTGGATACATTTGTCCAACCCACAGAACATGCAGCACCCAGAGTGAGCCCTACGTCAGCTGTGTGCTTGGGATGGTAATGACATGTTAGCATAGGCTCGTCAGCTGAGGGTTGTGTGTGTCTATGGGAACTCTGTGTTTTCCTTCAGTTTTGCTATGAATCTCAAATGTCTCTACAAAATAAAGTCTATTAACTTTTAAAAAGTGTTCATAATTATTTACATGCCAGATGTAGCCACTTAGCCTTGTCTAAAAAACATCAGTTTTATAAGGGAGAGTAATGTCTGTATGAGCAAAATTTGGTGAGGTTAGAAGTATGTTCAGATTCTTGGGATGACCCATCTGAACTCTAGGCCTTTTTGTCCCCTGACATTGTGGTCCATGTCATCCTCCCTTAGTCCATTTTTTTCTTTTCTCTTTTTTAGAGACAGGATCTGCCCGGGCTGAGTGCAACGAAGTCATCATAGCTCACTGTACCCTCAAACACCCAGGCTTAAGTGATCCTCTTGCCTCAGCCTTACAAGTAGCAGGGACTATGGGTATGGGCCCCCAAGCTTAGCTAATTTTTCTTTCTTTTTCTTGTACAGGTTGTGTCTTGCTATATTTTCCAGGCTGGTCTTGACCTCACTCAAATAGTCCTCCCACCTTGGCCTCCCAAAGTGCTGGGATTACAGGCATAAGCCACCCTGCTCAGCCCTTTACTCATTTCTGCCACCTCCTCCCAGAACCCCACTCTGCATTTTTATCCTGAGTCTTCCCGCTCTGGAGTCTTAAGCCGGGTCCTCGCTCATTCTTCTTGTTTCCCACCCCCTCACATGTTCCCTCCCAGCTCTATGCAGCACTGTGACCCTTCTGCTCTGTTCCTCGGAGCCTTTCTGTCAGCTCCATCTGCACCCTGCTTAGGTTCTGGGATCCAGCCCTGCAGCCCCTTCCTATCAGTGCTTGGATGTGAGTCCCTTCATGCCTTGGATGGGGAGTCGCACAAGAGAAAATTACCCAGTGAGACGGTGTGGCCATAGCACACTCTGAGGCAGGCTGTCTGTACCTCTGAGAGGTTGCAAATCTCTCTCAGCTCTCTGGGTTTCTGAAACTGGGTAGCAAACCCTGGCTCCAAGGGCTCTATCTGGAAACAATTTCCTGCCTTCACCAGGTATTAATGCACCCTCCCACCCTTCAAATAAAAGGAACCAGTGAGGCTCTTTATCTGAAACACATTTCATAGTGTGCATGGAATCGTTAATCCAACAGGCTGATATTTAATTTGCTTCAGTGATAGAAATATGGAGCTAAGATGTGGGTTTTATTTACAGTACAGGGATGGGGAAAGAAAAAAACTTAACAGTCTTGTAGCAAAAACAGAGGCTTGCTTCAGGGAACTGTTTTAGACACATGTAGGCATTTGCTGTTTAAAAGTGGACACGCTCTCCCTTCTTCTTCTTTGTCTTCCTTTGTGTATTTTTCTCAGAACTGAAGATGTTAAGGAGAATGTGCTGGTGATTTTACTCGTCGTTCTGGTCTCCCTGCTTGGATTTCTGACATTGAACCGGGGCTTCTGCAAGGATCTGTGGGTGCTGCTCTTCTGCCTGGTCATGGCCAGCTGCCAGTACTCCCTGATAAAGGCAAGGTCTCATCTAATTCTTACAGTGACGTGCTCTCACTAACATGTCCTTGTGACCATGAGATGATGACACAGACACTTCTGATTTGTGTTTTAGAGCGTTCAGCCTGACCCCGCCTCACCCATACACGTAAGTTTCCAAATGCAGGCGAATGGCTTGTCTTGTCTGCTTGTGTTAAAGATGGGAAAGGCCAAGATTGCTTCAAAAGGCAAAATCTTGATCTCTGTCTATATATTGAATATTAAAAGTAGAAACATTAAATAGAATATGAATGCATGGTGGCCAACTTCCAAGGTCTCAGAGCTCGTGGGTAGCCTTGCAGGGGGTGTGGGGTGGAGGGGGTTTCCTATCCCACTGATCCCAAGCCAGGAGACATCAGCAGCCCGGGGAGGAAGCGGCAGAGTCTGCAGTCAGACCGCCTGTCTTTGTTTCCAGATTCTTCACTCGAATTTCTTATACTGAGCAGGATACTGGCCCTCTCCATGCCTCAGTTTCCCTGTGTGTAAATGAGGCTAATGGAAACACTTGTGGGAATTTAATTCACATAATGAGTTTGCAGCAGGGCCTGGCCGGCTGTTATTGCTGAGTACATGTTAGCTGTTATTATTAGTAACATTGGTTATGTGGCCAAGAATTGTTCTTATTTTGTAATTATCATATATATTTGTTGTGAGATATAAGGTGATATTTCATTGTGTATATACTTTGTGGAATGATTAAATCAAGCTAAATAACATGGCTATCTTTTTTTTTTTCTGATGGAACATTTAAAATATACTCTTAGCAATTTTCAAGCAAATTTCAATATTATTGACTGGAGTCACCATACTGTCTGGTAGATCTCTGGAATACATTCCTCCATCTGAGTGAAACTTTATGGCCTTTAACCAGCCTTTTCTCGGTCCCCACCCTGCCTGTTCCAGGCCCCTGGGAACCTGTATTCTAATCCCTGCTGCTTCCATGAGCTTGGCTGTCTCAGATTTCCCATGGTTGATCCTACAGTAGTTTTCATTTGGTGCCCAGCTTATTTCATTTAACCAAATGTCTTCTGTGTTTGTCAGTGTACAGGGTTGCCTTCTTTTTAAAGGCTGAATAATATTCCATTGTGTGTATACACCACATTTTCTTTCTCCCTTCATTCCTTGAGGGACAGTTGGATGGATTCCATTTCTCCCTTCATTCCTCGAGGGACACTTAGATGAATTCCATGTCTTGGTGAATAGAGCTGCCATGAACATGGTAGTGCACGTATCTCTTTGACATACTGATTTCATTTCCTTTGGATGTATACCTGGAGGTGGGTTTGCTGGGTCACATGGCAGTTGGACTTTTATTTTGGGAAACCTCCATACTGTTTTGCATAATGACTACACCAATTTACATTCCTGTCAGCAGTGTACAAGGGTTCCTTTTTCTCTACATCTGCACCAACACTTGCTATCTTTTGTCTTTTTGGTAAAAATCTCCATAGTCTTGCTGTCACCCCAGCTAGTGTGCAGTGGCATCATTATAGCTCATAGCAGTCTCATACTCCTGGGCTCAAGCACTCCTCCTGCTTCAGCCTCCCGTGGAGCTGGGACTATAGGTGCATGCCACCATGCCCAGCTGATTTTTTATTTTTAGTAGAAACTCCAGGCCTTAAGCAATCCTTCTCCTTCAGCCTCCCAAAGTGTTAGGATTACGGGCATGAACCTCTGTGCCTGGCCTATGAAAGACATTTTAGCAGGTGTAAGGGGATAACTCGTTGTGACTTGAAATTGCATTTTCCTAAATCATTATTCCCTTTTGCATGACTCTGACCTCTTTTTAGTGCATACTTTCAAGTATATTATGACCTTTCACCCCGTAACTTTGCGCCAATTCAATAGCTATGACCCTGCACTTCCCAGTGCTGACGAGTTGGCACTCTGACGTAGTCCTGTGAGCTCTGGGACACAGGCACGTGAGCTGCTGTCCTTTCCCCTTGTCTGTGGCGGTGCACAGGCAGGGCACCCTGAGGCACGTACTGCCCTGTAGCACTCTGGCCACCTGCCTTTGCCAGCGGGACTTCCAGCTCTCTGAGCAACCTTCTTTCCTTTCCAGCTCCTGTGGGCCCCTGGAAACTCCTATCAATGAAAGGCTTGATCTTCCCTCAACTGTGCTTCTAAAAAATTCATACCCATGATTCAGGAGTGATTTTTAAATCTGTGATAGCTCCTGTTTAGCTCATAGTAATTAAGAAAAGCTTATAATTGGACAGTCAGACGGCACACGTTGCTATCCTGTTAAATTCCTGTGTTCCCCATAATTGGTTTACATATAGTACATCTTCTTTTATCCTGGAGTCTAAATGTCAAGATAAGTAGGAGCAGCATAATAAGGGTATTGAGATGTATTGTTGTGATTATCGTCAGAAAGCTGGGTAGGTGTGCAGCTTTGAGGTTTTTTTGTTCCAGCCCACCCTAGCTGCCTCTTCACCACCCTCTTGCTCCGGGAAACCTTCCTTGCTCATTACCACACTTCCGTGTCACTGTTCTTCTCTGTGACTTGGGGGAGGGGTAGTCTGTGCTGTTAAACCTTCCTTTCTTGCATGTCCTTTCAGAAATAATGCAGAACGCTGGGAAAGGCAGTCAGCAGGTACAGCTGCGTAATCCCCGTGGATCTGTAATGCCCATCGTGAGGACCGTCGTGAGCCCCGCGCTAGGTCGGGGCTGTACTGTGAGGCTCCCAGAGGAATAATCCAAGCTGCTGTTCCTTTATCTCAGCAAGCGCATCATCGTGAGACAGCAAAAAATTACTTTTATTACTGTCTTAGGAAGACGTCGTCAGATATCTAACTATGTTTATTGCAGTAATTAATTTGCTTACACAGATTTCTAAGTAGATTAGTCTCTAATTTGAGTTGGTGTTTCTCCAGTATGCTAATGAAGAAAAAAACACGCTAGCTATAAAGTCAGCTCTCAGGCCCACGGCTGTCTCCAGTCCTGGCCAGTTTTCATTCTTAAGGGTCGTCAAGGGAGCCAGACTGCTTTTTAAACCATACTAGGGCTTTTGTCAGGAGATGGTTTATTAATAAATTGAGCCAATTCTTGCTCTTAGAGTGATTGACTTTATTTGTACTTGCTTCCAGGAACACAGGTGGCAAATTTTGAGCAAGTTGTTAACAGCAGAAGAGAACAAAATGGAAATCATGTTTTTGTGTGTAACACTCTGTATGTTTGAGTTTTAAATACAAAATTAAGAATGACTTGGTGATAGATATGGTCTAGTAGCTCCTAGGCCTAAAAAAATTTGGTCTGATTCTAAAAGAAAATAGGTAATACAAATGGGTGGAGTTGTAGAACTTGATTCATAAAGGTTGTGTTCTTTCAGTATTCTCTGTTTTCATAGTAAACATGACAGCCTCGTGTAGTTGTGCGTGCCTGTAGTCCCAGCACTTTGGGAGACGATTGCTTGAGGCCAGCAGTTTAAGGCTGCAGCGAGCTGTGATCATGCCACTGCACTACAGCCGGGGCAACGCGGTGAGAATAGAAGAAAGGAACACGGTTCGGGAAGAGCGTGGGAGGATTAGGGGTTGGAGTGGAGGCTGGAAGCAGTCTGAGGATCAGACACTAGCAATACAGTAATGGGGGAAAGAGGATATAAATTTGCTTACACGGATTTATACAAACAGGTCTAACCAACAATAGCTGCTAATGATAACCCAGAAGGCAAACTTCAGCAGAATAAACTGAAGCACTGTGCATGGGGATCACCTCTACAAACCAGAGTTCAAGCCTCTACAGCTGAGGCAGTGCCTGGGACTCTGCATTTTTACAACATCCCAGGGCGAATATGGTGGAGCTGACTCAGCTCCACACCGAGAAGCAGTGAGGTAACTGGAAGCATGCAGGTTTCAGGTTTTAATCCGGCCTTGTCCTGTGCAAGCTGTGGGGTCATAGGAAACTTACTTCTTTGAATCTTAGGTTTTCTGCAAAAGGGAAATTATAAAACAGAATTCTAAGGGAACGAAACAAGGTAATTCCCCTGAGTTATTAGCATGGTGTGTGGTCCTGAAGCACCTAGCAAATGTTGGCAGTATTCTTGGATGTGTGTAAAATGGGTAATCATCACAAGCTTGGTTGGGTTTAGTAGAGTGGATTGGGCAACTTTTGCAATATCCTTAGCCCACTGTAAATGTTCCCTTCCACTGCAGGTATTTGCCTGGAGTCCTCACTTACTGTACACAGAGCAGGGGCTGCAACTGGTCATGTGTTCTATCTGATTGACAGTTGCTGTGTTCAGAGAAGGCATTTGGTGTCCAAGTCAGGATACTTTCTATTTTAGGATGGTTTTAGGAAAATCATAGAGACCCCTCATGTGCCGATGTCCTGCTCCCCTATGTTACTTTTTACATTAGTTACAAATAACAATACTGATACATTATTATTAACTAAAGTACACATTTTACTTAGATTTCCTTAATTTTCCCTAATGTCCTTTTCCTGCTTGAGGACCCCGTCTGGGAAACCGTCTCCCATCTGACTAAGTCTCCTTAGGCTCCTCTTGGCTACAGCAATTTCTCGGATTTTCCTTAGGCCTGAAGAAAATTTGTCTGATTCTAAAAGGAAACAAGCCTGGGAAAGCTTAAAAAAATTGGGGTTTGAGGTGGAAGCTGGAAGAAATCTGAGGATCAGATGCTGGTGGCATAGTGATAGTTTTTGACGACCTTGGCAGCTTTGTGGAAGATTGGCCCGGTATTTTGCAGACTGTCCCTCAGTTGGGATTTGCCTGATCTTTATCTCATGATTGGACAGGATTGCGGATTTTTAAGAGGAGTGTCACAGAGGCAAAGTGTCACGCTGATCATGCTCACATCATGTCAGGGGTACAAATGATCAGTGAGGCTTATCACTGTTGATGCTGACCTTAATCACCTGGGTAGGCTAGTGTTTGTCAGGGAAGGATTTTTGAAATAATTTCTCAATCCTTAATACCAGGAATAATAAGGTCAATATAGTTTTAATTGATCTTGATTGAAAGGCAAAGTCAAATAATAATTGTGTATGTCCTTTGCTAAGAAAATTACTGCTTAAAGCAGGAGTCATTCCAAATGGCCTTCTTTAATTTTCATACCCTAAAATTGATCAAAGGCAGAAGGTACCCCTCTTCTGATGCCTTTCACTGCCTTCGAGGGAAATGCTAAGGTAGTGGGGAAGTAATGTGCACGAGGAGGCGGCAGGACAGACGCCGGGACGCGCTCGGCGAGCACACGATGGCCGCCTCGCTGTCCCTGGCCGGCACGCCTTGTCCCCCATTTTACATCAGAGACCTGAAAGTTAGAAGTCGGTCCTAAAATAGCTTGATCTGCAGAATTAAATGATAAACGGAGCTTCAGGAATCTTATTTGCCTTCATCTTTTCAATTCTTAAAGTAGCCTGTCAGATTTCTACCATGTTTGAAGTCGCCTCTAAACCAGTGGAGAATTAGTCCATCATTTGAGACTGATCTGCACCATTTTCTGTAAAATATTTTGGATTCTTTAGTACACACAGAGTGGGGCATAGATTGCCTGCTGTCTAGGGCAGGGGGTGCCCGTCCCAGGGGTCCTGTGTTTGCTCCACATATGAGGGGAGCTGCAGTACCTAGTTGTGGGCACTCAGGATGACCCTCTGTGGAGAGCTGAACTGCAACCCAAAGTGCAAAAGGAATTAGCAGCAGCCACCGAGAGATGATGGATGTGCAAGGTGGCCTGGACCGTCTTGTGGTCTTAGAATAAACCACAGAGTGCAGCGGTGAGAGTGATGGGAGCTCTGTGCAGGTGACTGCCACGTCGCCGAGCTCTGTGCAGGTGATTCCATGTCGCCGAGCTCTGTGCAGGTGATTCCATGTCACCGAGCCCTGTGCAGGTGACCGCCATGTCGCCGAGCTCTGTGCAGGTGGTTCCCTGTCGCCGAGCCCTGTGCAGGTGATTCCATGTCGCCGAGCCCTGTGCAGGTGACCGCCACGTCGCTGAGCTCTGTGCAGATGACCGCCACATCACAGAGCTCTGTGCAGGTGACCTCCATGTCGCAGAGCCCTGTGCAGGTGACTGCCATGTCACAGAGCTCTGTGCAGGTGACTGCTACGTCGCTGAGCCCTGTGCAGGTGACCGCCACATCACAGAGCTCTGTGCAGGTGACCACCACGTCGCTGAGTTCTGTGCAGGTGACCGCCACATCACAGAGCTCTGTGCAGGTGACCGCCACATCGCTGAGCTCTGTGCAGGTGACCACCACGTCACCAAGCAGCAGGAGGGGTTGGGCAGAGCAGGTGTAGTTTTTCTATACCCTGTGCAGCTCGGGAGCCCTGTGCTGCACCCAGAGTCCTTTTAGGAAAAGCTGACACCCCCAAATTACAACGAGTGCTCCCCCTGTTCTCTGTGTTTTCTTCACTGGAATAACTTTCACATTCTGTGTTTAGAGAGTGGCCATGATGAATGAAGTTTCACGTCAGGCTGAGTCCTTGGCCTGAGGACTCCATTGCCCAGTGCATTCATCCCCTGGGTGCTGCAGGGAGCCGGGCAGTGGGCCCAGATCCTTCCTCTGCCACAGTTCTCCGTCTGTGAGGCCTGGGGCACCTTTCATTCTCACACCTCAGCTTACTCTTGTGGAAATGGGAATGGTGTCCGCTGCTTAGGGTGTTCTAGATTAGCCAGATAGGTCAGCAAGTGCCTGAGACGGAGAGGCTGGACAAGGGCAGAAGTGTCCTGATGTTGTCGTACACTCGTCATCAGAAATGGGAGCTAGGCCTCTATACAGCCGAGCCGGGAACACGTGTGGACGTGGTGGGTGTGAAGGGCTCTCTTTGACCCCGTGGGGTGAAGCCTGGAGCTGGCGAAGGCCCTGAGCCCAGCCCAGGGGACAGCCCTCAGCTCAGTCTCCCCTGAGGCCCAGCCTTGCTCCTGTCCTGGGCTCTCTGAGATCCTCCCAGACACCCCATCTTCTTTGTAATAATTTTTTTCCTTAAGATGAAAACCAGATGTGGAAAGCATTTGGTCATCCCACCGTCTCCCTGAGCGGTAACTAGGACGGCCTTGTCACGTAGCCACAGGTGCCCCCCGCAGGTGGGGAGCAGGTGGGCTCTGGCGTTTCTGTTAGAGATTCAGTTTGCTCTTCCCCTGCCCTGTGACCAGCGTGTAACGTGGGCCATGGAAAGGTCCAGGGGCTGCTGGACAGACCGGTGCATGCGTGAAGCTGCCTGGGGCAGGACAGCACCGTGCCCCGCAGCTCAGTTTGGTCAGCGCACCCACGTGTGCTTGAAAGTTCCAACAGAAGAGAAATGACCGAGTGACATGAATCTTAAGAGATTATAATCAGACTTCATCTGGTGGAGTGAGTCGAATTTTTCTGTTGAAAAAAATTTAAAAATCAATCCTTAGGGACTTTGGTGTGTGGTTCCTATGTGAAAATAGTAACTGAAGAGCAGGGGAATGTTATTAGCAGGTGTTCTTAGGAATCAAGGCAAAGAGAAGCAGCTTATGTGCTGTGTGTTAGCAGACGCTGGGGATTTGGGGGCACCCCAAACACAGGATGGGACGGAGTAAGCACGTGAGGCTGGACTGTGGAGGAAGGGCAGGCTCACAGTAAATAGGCCTTAAGCTTTGTTCAGGAATTACAAACACAAAGAAAGCTCTCCCCTGCTCATACTGTTTGACCCAACATGATATCTCAGGTAATGTATTTTAACACTAATAGAAGGAAAAATCAGAGCAAGTGGAAGGTAGCTATTTGATTATTTTCCTAAACTGTGTGTGTTTGAGGAAATGTATGTGTGTGTGTTTCTATACTGCAGAGCTATTTATAATGGCAAATTTATTTTGCTTTTCACTTGATGAGAAATGTATTTGGGTTTAACTCAGACTTTAGTTTCATTTTTTAAAACGGAAATAAGGTATTCCCTTATCCATTAATCTAAGACCTAGTTGGATTCAAAAGAAAATTTCCTAAGGGTGCAAATATTCTTCAAGCCTTAGCCTGGACTCTGGGCCAAACATGGCCAGCTTCCGTGGACAGACTGTCTTTTCCTTCCCATTTAAAGTCTGTCTCAGAATAGAACTATTTTTATTATAGAAGCAATGGCAATTTAAATTGCATTTCTAAATATAATATGTTCAAGGCAGGTACTTAAAAAATTTATAACTGAAATAATACTGCTTTAATCTTTACTTTTTACACTCAAGGTAGTTCATGAATTACAAAGAATATTTTCTGCCTAATTCATTTCTGTTGCTTTTTAAAATCTTAGGAATTGTGCATTGAATCGTGAGATGTAAAATCTTTGTTGGTTTTTGCCCTGGAAAGTTGAAGTTGTATCTTTTCCTTAATTTTTTTTATCCATTCAGGAATAATAAAAAGTGTTTCTGATTAACCTTATAACAATATTTTGAATGCTAAGATGGAGTCTGCTAAATATTTGGAACCCTTCAGAGGAAAGTGCTGGGAACACAGTGCTTGTTATAGTTTCAGTAACGAGTTTTGATTGAATCATCCCACTGTGCGGTACTAAGACGTTTGTTCAATCTCTGCTGGTGTAACTCTGCACCTGTTCTGTGTGGCTTTCTAAGACACTAGGAAATTGAAGCCTACAGCTTCTCATTCTAGTTCTTATTACTAGTGGAGCCCAAGTGTAGACCAAATAATGGTTTAAATTAGTTTTGCCCTCGAAGTGAACAAAATGAATGGACGTTTCACTGTTGGGGAAAGCAGTGAATTAGATCCAGATTTTCTCCCAGGGTAGTAATTAATTTTTAGATAAATCTTGCTGAGATTGAGAAGCACGAGGTTCTTTTTGATATTCTGATTCTGATCCAACAGAAGCAGCATCAGGCTGTTTTTCTTTTCTCTTTGGGTATTCTGTGTGGATCAACTGAACTGTGGTGTAAGTTGTAAATTGTGGTATCAGTTACTGACTGTGAGGCTTTTGTCATTTAATCGAAATAAAAGTATCATTCAGAAATTGTGTTTGTTTTCTAGGGACACAACCAAATCATAACATATAGCAGACCAATCTATTTTTGTGTGCTGTGTGGCCTTATTTTGCTTCTTGATACAGGGGCCAAAGCCAGGCACCCTCCCCGTTACGTTGTCTATGGCCTGAAGCTCTTCTCTCCCGTGTCCCTGCAGTCAGCCAGGGACTTCTTAATAGGTAAGTTCACTGTGGGGTTGTGGGGAGAAGTGGGGGGCAGGATTTGTCTCTCTTTTATCTTCTGCACCCCTGGTTGGAGATGCTGCCTTACTTGGTTATTGGGTGGAGAGATGTGCGTTTCCCTCTTGGTGTGGAAGCCGGAGCCCCAAAACATTCAGCCATGGAATCCATTTAAAGGATTTTGGTATCATGATCGGGAAGTTGCTGCACCGTGATATCTGAAGAATAGTCGCTGTGGTGTCTTCTGGGTGCTTCTGCCATCAGGCGGCAGCATGAACAGGCGTGAATCTCTGTCCAGGTGGAGTCCTGGCTGCTCTGGTCACTCCAGTCTCCACGGGGGCCTTTACTATGGGTCCGTGTTTGACTTGACATGCTCTGTTTAAACCAGTCACCTGTATTTTATAATGTTCAGACCACTGGCTATTTGAATCCCAACTTTGCCGCTTCACTAGATGTTTGTCTGAAAGTAGAACCAACTGGGGAGAAAGGTACTACCCACCTCGGAAGTCAAGTTTTAAATGAGGTATCATGGTTGAACATACAGAATGGTGAGGGAAGGGTGCCCGGCACCAATTTGTCATTATTATGCATAGAGGCTGCTCCAGTAGTGACCTGCAGCTCTGAAGACCTGACTGCCAATGCTCAGAGAATTCTTGTGCGGACATCAACGGGCTTAGACACTTGCTAACTTAAAATTGGCTATGATGGTGTTTGCCAACTCAGTTGATAAAGGGCAGCTTCTAAAGACACCAGCCTGCGCCAGATAGAAATCTTACTCAAGAGAAGGCTGTTAAAGCCATAGATCCCTCGTCCCCTTTCCACACCCCCAGGATAGCTCCTTGGATCTCTCCAGTGGAGCTGCATATGGTGCCCAGATGTGGCATGAGCTTTTTTGTCCTCCTGATAGGTGGGCGCTCTGGGAGGCATTCCACCCTCCGACCTCCCTCCAACTACCATTTCTCTTCCTGCTGTGTCCGTATTCACTCCCCCTGCACCCAGCCCACCTCAAGCCCATCCTCAGTTTTCTGGCATCCTCAGTTACATCGAGCTGTTTAGCTTCTTAATGCCAAAGTGTTAGGCACCACTTCTGAGAGAGTCTCTGAGTTCAGTTAGGAAACAGGAAACATGTGGGTTTAAAAAAAACATAGGAAGAGATCCCATGATTAGACTCCCAGTCACGGCTCAAGAATATCTCTTTCTACTCTTCCTGATATTTTTCACTTCTTTGTCTTGATGCTCTGTCGGTTGGAACACACGCCTGTGTGCACGCGTGCACACACACAAGAGTAAGGAAGGAGGAAGGCTGTCTGTCGTCTTTACCTTCCATTAGCTGACCCATCTTGCTTGTCCGCTCAGTTGCAGGGAGAAGTCAGAGCTGAGTGGATAGAGACGCCTGGTCATTACTGCACACGCTCAGAAAGACCATCCTTTCCTGCCGTCTTCTCTTTGCAAATAGCAGCGCTGGGGTCAAGCGCTCAAGGGCGCACAGGACCTGGGATTAGAGGTGGAGAAGAGGGTGTAAAGGGATTTTAGAAGATGTTCAAGAAACATTTGCATGAAGTCTTGCCTTTCCCCTCTCCACACCCCACATTCCGCCTTGGGCACTTTGTGTCTAATTTCTCCGGGTTGGTGGGTTATTGTTGGTGGAGTCCCACTCTTACAGGTCACATCACATCTCCCTGTTTGGTTCCATTGTCTGTCCAATAGCAACCCACACTTCTCATAGTTTGTAACCTACTGTGTGGCAGGCTGTTTATGCTTGTGGTATCTCATTAATGTCTGCCTCCCTCACTAGCTTATCAGCACAGGGAAGGCAAGGCGAAGACCTGCCTGGTTTCTCTCCACTGAGTCCTCAGCGGAGTCTGCTGTCCACACACACTATCTGAAAACACATTAAAACCATGAAATAATGCTTTAAGTACTAAGAGATTAATGGGCAAATGAACTCTTGGAATACTTCCCGTTCATAAATTAGAGAAGGCTATAGTCAATTTGCCTGTGGAATAAGTTGGGACTTACGATTTGTCGAAAGAGATTTGGGGGCAGAAGAGCATGACGTGTATTCCATTGACAAATTGCTTATTGGTACATAGGTCTCTCCTTTTGCTTTTGTTTTTTCTTTTGTTGTTGTTGTTTAATTTGCTACTGTAAAAAACGCCAGCCCTGTTGACTAAGTGCAGTTGTCTTGGCAAACTTACAAATGGTGTTAGGATGGGAGGTGTTATTGCAGCTCAAAATCTAAGACCTCAGTGTACTTGGAAACAGTCTGAGGCTTTACTTTTAGCAGTAACCCTTGTTCTAGAATATGTTACTGGCTGTGCACATTCACATTTTATTTTTCTTCAAATCAGTCACATTTGGGACCAGACAGGGAGCATTCTTTCAGTGGAAGCCCCTTTCCCCCATGAAATTTTCTCCCTAATAATATATCTTTGTCTTCTTGTCAACAGTGACAAGTAAAAATGTTGATAAATATTCCTGTAAGTTGACAAAATGACTTATGGGGTAAAGATAAATAGAAAAATAGAACAATAGCAATCTTGTAGAATGAATGTGTTAAACACACTAATTTGCACTGAGCAGGAGAAGGTGGTGAAATGAATTTAGAACACGTGGGAAAGAGGAAGGAGACAGAGGCTTATACTATTTTTCTGACTTCAGGAGGGAGAACAATGGCAATTTGAAGCTTCTTTTTCTTTGTGGAGTTTCTCTACCCTGTTTCCCCCCTAACAAGGGATCTAAGTAGTCCATGGCTGCTGCCATTATTACGTCAAGGGAGCAGCCAGAAGAGAAGAAAAAATTGGGAGAAAATTGAAAATTAGAAGGAAAGAGGAGTGTATTTGTTTCAGGGATGCCATACAAATTATCCAAATGAGTGGCTTTAAACACCAGAAATTGATTGCCTCCCCGTTCTGGAGGCTAGAAGTCCAAAACGAAGGTGTCAGCAGGGTCGCAGCCTCTGAAGGCTCTAGAGAGGGGCCTGGAACACGCCTGTCTCCAAGGCTCATAGGGGGCCGTCCCCCTGTGTCAGCACATCTTCCATCTGGGTCTGTCTCTGCCCCAATGTCCCCCTTTTTATAAGGACACTAGTCATATCAGATGAGGGCCCAGATAGACCCTAATGCTCTCAGTTCAACTGGTTACTTTTCCAAGACCTTATTTCCAAATAAAGTTGTATTCACACTTACTGGGGGAGAGGATTTCAACATCTTTTGTAGGAACACATTGAACCCATGGCAAGGACCATTTAGGAGACAGGATGAGAGAGAAGCAAGAACTAAGTATGTGTGACATTATTTACCGTCTGCAGCCAAAGGTGCCTCTGTTTGGGGCGGGGACGTTAATCCTTTTGCAGATGCCAGGGAACAGGAAGTATTTCCCAGAGCTGCACCGTATCGGGGATATCTCATTACCACTGTGGCTCTAGGTTTTTGCGTAGCATTGTCACCTGTCAGGGGCTGAGGAGGCAGAAGAGGAAGCAGAGGATTGTCTGCAGCTCACTCTGCCTTTCTGGGCAGAGCCCGTGGGAGGAGTTAGTGAGGCGGACACTCAAAAGCAAGCAAAGGTCAGATAATAGAACAATAAAAGGAGGAAAAATTAAGATGAGAGAAGAAGGCACAAACACTGAGGATAATGTGTCATTTCTTTTCTCTTATGATCTTTCGTTTATATTCACTTGGTGCACTTTCCTTTCGTTATAACGACGCTTATTTTTATTTCTAGCAGTAAGGTCAGAGTCCTTCCTAGTCAGCACTCATCTCCTGTGCTTATACAGAGACTGTGCCCTCTGGGCTGGGATTTTTATTATTTTCCATATGAGTAACTTTGGCAAAAGCCCCTGAGTGAGACTGGCTTTGTGATTATCCTGTGAGGCCTTCAGTTCTTAGTGTGTTTCAAAAGGAGCAGCAGCAAAGCCAGAGCATGCCCAGAGGAGTAGGGTCACGTGGGCTACCCTGGTCTGGAATCTGGGAATGAACTGGGATGTGCAACCCCGAGAAGAAACACTCGGGTGCTAGAGGTGTACAGACACACAGCTTCAGATCATTAAAGGGCAATGTGGTGAGAGCCTGCCTCAATCAATAAAATTTAAAAAGTGAAGTAAAATAAGATAAAAACCCTGCCACATCACAGGGAGACATATGCTGTACCGTAATAACCAGTCCTAGCAGGTAGTAGGTGTATTCCAGCTCAGTGCAAGGAAGACTTGTAAAATGGCCTGGTTTAGAGCTGTCAGGTACTAGACTAAGTTGCTTGATGAAACGAGGAGCTCCCTGGCATGGGAAAAGTTCAGGCAGCAGGAGATCAGCCGTGAGTTGTGGCCCTGGTCCGTAGACTTGATGGATTCTTTAAACCCCTGCCTAGGACAATGCAGCTTCAATAATACAACCTTGCAGTTAATGGGGATTTTGTAACCAGTTGCTGAATCATACCCACTCTTTCCTGAACACTCAGACCTCCCCTTTCTGTGTCTCGTACAAAGGTCTATTCCCGGCCTCAGTTGTCCATTTTAGGACCATTAATACACAGACCAGGTATGCAGAAGACACACATGAACCATTCCCATCAACCCCTTGGGTTTCGTTTTCAGTTCCGTGTTGTCTTCGTTCTACATGCTTAGCACAGCAAACCTGCAAAAAGGAGCAATTCATACTGTTCACAAAAGGAATGAAACATTTTAATATTTTTATTTATGAATTTGCTTGAAAAGATGTGAAACTATACCAGAAGTTTCTGCATTGATGATAATTAGTAAAGAAAATGAGTTAGGAAGAAATGAAAGAAAATTACAGGCCCACTCAGTGGTATGCTAACAAAAAATGCTTGTTCATAAGGAAAATTGCAAATAGCCATGGAGACATTTTTATTTTTACTTTTGGAACAAAGGACAAAATAATTTCAGCAATTTTAAGTGTAGTTCTTCAAAGTCCCTGGTACCACAGCAAGTGTTCAACTGATTTTTCGTTCACGTTAACTGCAGCCTGACCGGTGAGGAGAGTGAACCCCGTCGTCCCCTCCTTCTACCTCCGCAGCTTTTATTTAAAGGCTGGAGCTTTCTTGCTCCTGTGTGTTTGGAGAAGATCTAGGAGTGGCCTTCCTTGTTGGCTGCTATGTCATTAAATCCCTATTCCGCACCCACAGCCAGAGCATCTTCAGTGATGACGTCTGGCCTTTCTTGCCATTTTATTTTCCTCGTCCCATTGTTTATTGTGCTCCAGTTCTTTTCCTTTCTGTGGTTTTTACTGCATTGGCTAATGTATTTCTTATACAGAATACCTCTTTACCTGTGATTTGTGGAATATTTGAGTGTCTGTAATATCGTTCCACATGCAGACTCTTCCCTGCTGGTCTTCATTCTCAGTGCAGTTTCTCTCTCTCTCTAAACACACACACGCCCACACATGAATGCGCACACACACACATGCCCATGCACAAATGCACACACATGCATGCACCCACACATGTGTGTGCACATACACTCACACATAGCACTTTGGAGGGCAAACTAATAAAATCTCATTGCAGCTTCTCTCGGCCCCATCCTGGAAGTGGAAGGTATAGCATAGTATAAAATCATCATTGTCAGGTTTGAGCCCCAAAGTTAAGAGAAGAGGAATTATCCAGTTTACTTGAAAATGTATGGATTAATATTTCTTCCTTTTTTACTAATTTTTAAAAATATCTTTAATTTAAATATTTATTTATTCTTGAGACAGAGTCTCACTCTTGCTCAGGCTAAAGTGCTGTGGTATCAGCCTAGCTCACAGCAACCTCAGATTATGGGCTTAAGTGATCATCCTGCTTCAGCCTCCTGAGTTGCTGGGATGACAGGTGCCCATCAGAATGCCTGGCTGCTTTTTTCTATTTTTAGTAGAGAGGTGGTCTCACTCTTGTTCAGACTGGTCTCCATCTCCTGAGCTCAAGTGATCCTCCTGCCTCGGCCTCCCAGAGCTCTGGGATTACAGGCGGGAGCCACTGTGCCCAGCCAGGAGTAACATTTTGATGCTCATGACTTACATGTTCTGCAATTAAATTTCTCTGTTTGTTTCTTATATATTTTTCATATCTGTGAGTACCATTTAAAAAACTTAAAAAATTTGCTTCTTATAGTCATGTCTAACATAGAAGAATTTATATCTTATTGCCTGCTTTGCATGAGAAACAACTGATTTTGATGCTCTACTTTTCTACAATATAGTTGAAATTTTGCCACAAAAATCATTACAACAAAATCTTCATGTGTATAGACACATGGCTTCAACTTCACACAGAGGTCCTAATAGAGTAGCCATGTTCATTACATAAAGTTGTGCAGTTCTGTAGACCTCATTTCATCGCTACTTTTAATTAACTATTGAAAAAGAGGGCATCATTTTTTGGAACACGATTCAGTCCATCACAAGGAGCATTTAAGAAAAAAGATGAAGGAAGGAAGAACTAAGTACATGTGACATTGTTTACCCGCTTGTGGCCAAAGGTGGTGCCTGTTTTAACCAAATAATATTAACCAACTATTTTAAAAGAATGGGGGCTCAGCACCCGTAGCTCAGTGAGTAGGGCCCTGGCCACATACACTGAGGCTGGTGGGTTTGAGCCTGGCCTGGGCCTGATAAAAACAATCACAACTGCAACAAAAAAATAACTGGGCATTGGGGGTGGGAGCGCCTTGCTTGAGCCCAAGAGTTTGACGTTGCTGTGACCTGTGATGCCACGGCACTCTACCCAGTGTGAAAGCTTGAGACTCTGTTTCAAAAAAAA
>CAUYON010169920.1:0-14391 GCA_963573935.1 Arctocebus calabarensis
TGTGGCGGGCGCCTGTAGTCCCATCTACTTGGGAGGCAGAGGCAGGAGACTCGCTTGAGCCCAAGAATTGGAGGTTGCTGTGAGCTGTGATGCCACTGCACTCTCTCCAGGTTGACAGCTTGAGGCTCTGTCTCAAAAAAATAAATAAATAAGGTATAATGAGAAAATAGGTAATTTTTCCATTGATTTTCTTTCTTCTTTCTTTCCTTTCTTTCTCTCTCTTTCCTCCCTCCCTTCTTCCTTCTTTACTACTTTCCTTCCTTTTTTGAGACAGAGTCTCACTCACCCTGAATAGAGTGCCATGTGGTCAGAGCTCACAGCAACCTCAAACCTCATCCTTCTTGTCTCAATCTCCTTAGTAGCTGGTGCTCACTATAACACCTAGCTAGTTTTCCTATTTTTAGCAGAGATAGGGTGGGTCTCATTTTACTCAGGCTGGCCTAGAACAGCTGAGCTTAGGCTATCCACCCACCTAGAACTTCCAGAGTGAGAGGATTAAAGACGTGAGCCACTACCACACCCGGCCTTTTTCATTAATTTTCTCTACCTCTACCTGTTTTGGCTGTGGTGTGCTCAAAAAAGGAATAAAAAACTGAAAGTGAAGTGTTACACTGAATTTACCAGACTAATTGGGAAAGTGAAAAATGAGTTAGTGAAGAGTCCAAGAAGGTGCTTAGCCACTTACCCAGAGATTTATTTAATGAGAATGGATCGCAGGTTTCCACAGGTCGTTCCACTGCCAGTAAGAAGACAGTCGTGAAACTTGGGTCCCTTTTTTCACTAGTCAACAGTCACCCTCACCTACACGCGGAGTACATATTTGGCACTCAAAAATCTTGACTGAATGAAAACCAAATTCACTCATTGGTAGCCAACCCCGGAGTTAGGGACCCACAAAATTTACCTCTAAAAAGCCTTACAAGCTAACCCAAAGAGTTTAGAAAGTAGAGAGAAAAGTTTTGGAGATCTCTGTAAAGATCGGAAACAATCAAGGGCCAATAGGGCCTACACCAACCCAACTTCCCAAAGAAAACTTAAGGACTCAGGGGACCCAACCGCGGCTAGTCGGCTTGGGCCTCCATAAGGAGGCACCAGACAGGCCGCAGATCCATAGCCTCCCAGGCGGGGGCGCTGACAGATCTGGGGGTGTTCCCCCAAAGTTAGTACCTGCGAAGCTGGGGCACAGAGAGAGGATCGGACTCTCATTACGGAGGCCGGGGCCTGGGTCCGGCCAGCCGCGCCTTCTGCCTGAGGGTTCCGCGATCCGGGGTTGCAGTGACGGCACAGGTCGCAGATAGATACCTCACACTTTGGCAGGCTCCTGGCTCGCAGGCCTCGGGCGTCTTGCTCCCAAGATCGCGCGAGTTGTCGCACTCACGTCTTCCGGCACTCTACAGGGCTTCCCTCATTAGCCAAGTTATCACTCCTGCCTGAAGCCCAGCAGCCGGTAGCTTCCCGGCGCCGCCATCATCAGTGTTTGTTTTCATCCGCTTCGGTGAAGGCGGGGGGTAGGGGTGGGAGGGGAGGAATAAAGCTACAGGGGAAATAAATCATCCGCACTTTCGCAACACCACGGGCGTCTTATTTAGCTTGTTAAACCTTTAAAAAAAACTTCATTAAAGTTGATTTTCTTTCCATCTATCCGTTCTTCAATTTTTCTAGACGCCTCAGGAACAAGAAAAACAGAAAGAGGGGTCTTTGAAAGAGCGAGACCGGTTGGGTCGCGTGTGGAATGTGCTACGGCGAAACGCAGGTCGCAGTGGCAGCGTCAGCGGGGACGCGACGTGGGCCGGGCACTGACGCGAAGGAGGCGGTGCCGCTGTTGCGAGCCGTGGCGTCTGGTGTGCGGCGGCCGGTTCCCGAGGAGGGCCGGGCTGGGCTGGGGGGTGGGGAGTGCGGCTGGGAACCTGGCCGCCGCGGAGAGGTGGGTGATCGGACTTGGAATCAGCCCTCGAACCTTGATCTCCCAGCTTCTTTCGCTCTTTGGTTGGCAAACTTGTTTGGTTTTCCCTGCTTCTTAGCCCTCAGCCTCACGATTTGGATTTCTTGGATGAGGTGAAAAGCCTGTTGGTATAGCACAGAATGTACGTCCCGTCCACCAGGCTGGTTCGTGTACTTTTTATACCCTCCCTCCCTTGTTAGACTGGTTTGAGCATCCTCACTTCTGTACCGAACTTATCAGGTAGAGCCAGAGGGCTTTGGATAATGAAACCTTTAAGTAATCTTTTTTTTTTTTTGCAGTTTTTGGCCGGGGCTGGGTTTGAACCCGCCACCTCCGGCACATGGGCCTGTGCCTTACTCCTTTGAGCCTCAGGCGCCGCCCACCTTGAGTAATCTTATCCAGGGCAGTTCTGACGTTGGGTAGTTCTGACTTTTCTCAGATGCTTCTTGGCTTATATAGTTAGGAGCAAGTTAGGAGCAAATATAGTTAGGAGCAGACCCCTTTTACCTTGTGAATAATTATGCCTTTACCTCCATTAATTTTCTGCAGCTCTTAGTTGAAATGCCAGGTATTAAATAAGCTACCGAGATTAAATCTGGTTTATCCTTCAAACCAGAGCAAGTCTGATGTGTAGCTGTGAATGAGTGGAGAAAAAGCTAGAATTATAAGTGCATCTTTTGCCTCAACAAAAATGGAAATTTGCAAAAAAGGAGCTGTTGTAGCTCTTGAGTCACTTTAAAATTTTTGGTAGGTTTCTAATATTTTTTCTTTTAACCTTTGCAGAGAGAAGATTATAAATGCCAGACCCACTTAAGTGATAGTTAGCTGTTGAATTCCAATGCTTTCTTAAATACCTTCTTACACCAACATCTTCATCGGAAGAAGGTCAGCAAAAGTAGCAGAGAGAAGGAGAGACAACGTTCACATTTACCATGGCTATACCAATAACAGTTCTTGACTGTGACCTCTTGCTGTATGGCCGGGGTCACCGGACATTGGACCGCTTTAAGCTGGATGATGTGACTGATGAATACTTGATGTCTATGTATGGGTTTCCTCGACAGTTTATTTATTACCTGGTGGATCTCTTGGGGACAAGTCTATCTAGACCTACTCAGCGATCCAGGGCTATTAGCCCAGAGACACAGATACTTGCAGCATTGGGCTTTTATACCTCAGGTTCCTTTCAGACTCGAATGGGAGATGCTATTGGAATCAGTCAAGCCTCTATGAGTCGTTGCGTTGCCAATGTCACCGAAGCACTTGTGGAAAGGGCCTCACAGTTCATTCGCTTTCCAGCTGATGAAGCCTCCATGCAGGCTCTGAAGGATGAATTCTATGGGTTGGCAGGGATGCCAGGAGTTATAGGGGTGGTCGACTGTATACATGTGGCAATCAAGGCGCCAAATGCTGAAGATCTCTCCTATGTGAACCGCAAAGGTCTGCATTCTTTAAACTGCCTTATGGTGTGTGACATCAGAGGGGCACTAATGACTGTGGAGACAAACTGGCCAGGTAGCCTACAGGACTATGCTGTACTGCAGCAGTCTTCTCTCAGTAGTCAGTTTGAAGCTGGAATGTACAAAGATAGCTGGTTTCTTGGTAAGTTTGTAGGTATAAATTTTCATTTTGTAGCCACAGAAAAGTTATGTATGTAGCAAAGTAGAATGAAGCAGACGTTTGTAGACCTGCGTCTCAGTCTTGTACTTCCTTTATGAAACCTCAGGTAAGAACTCTCTGGACCTTCATTTTTTAAAATCAACATTCAAAAGACATTTATTAAGATTTAAAAACAGGGCTCGGCGCCTGTGGCTCAACAGGCTAAGGCGCCAGCCACGTACACCTGAGCTGGCTAGTTCGAATCCAGCCCCCGGGCCCGCCAAACAACAATGACGGCTGCAACCAAAAAAATGGCCAGGCGTTGTGGCGGGCGCCTATAGTCCCAGCTACTTGGGAGGCGGAGGCAAGAGACTTGCTTGAGCCCAGGAATTGGAGGTTGCTGTGAGCTGTGATGCTACGGCACTCTACCCAGGGCGACAGCTTGAGGCTCTGTCTCAAAAAAAAAAAAAAAAAAAAAGATTTAAAAACAGGCCGGGGCTCAGTTCCTGTGTCTCAAGCCGCTAAGGTGCCAGTCACATACACCTGAGCTAGCAGGTTCATATTCAGCCTGGACCCCACTAAACAACGATGGCTGCAACAAAAAAAATAGCCTGGCATTGTAATGGGCTGTAGTCCCAGCTACTTGGGAGGCAGAGGCAGGAGAATCTCTTGAGCCCAGGGGTTGGAGGTTGCTGTGAGCTGTGATGCCACGGCACTCTACCCAGAGTGACAGCTTGAGGCTCTGTCTCAAAAAGAAAAGGAAAAAGGCTCGGTGCCTGTGGCTCAACAGGATAAGGCGCTGGCCACATACACCTGAGCTAGCAGGTTCAAATCCAGCCTGGGCCCGCCAAACAACAATGATGGCTGCACCCAAAAAATGGCTGGGCATTGTGGCAGGTGCCTGTGGTCCCAGCTACTTGGGAGGCAGAGGCAGGAGACTCGCTTCAGCCCAGGAATTGGAGGTTGCTGTGAGCTGTGATGCCGTAGCACTCTCTCCAGGGTAACAGCTTGAGGCTCTGTCCCCCCCCCAAAAAAAAAAAAAATCAATCAAAACAGGCCGGGCACAGTGGCTACTGCCTGTAATCCTAGCATTCTGGGATGAGGTGTGGTGGATTGCTGGAGCTCACCAGTTTGAGACCACTCTGAGCAAGAATGAGACCGTCTCTACTAAAAATAGAAAAACTACCTGGGTATTATAGTGGGCACCTGTAGTCCCAGCTAATTTAGACGCTGAGGCAAGAGGGTTGCTCAAGCCCAACAGTTTGAGGTTACTGTGAGCTATGATTCCAGGGTACTCTACCCAGGGCAACAGAGTGAGAATCTGTCTCAAAACAAAACAACAACAACAAAAAAACCCACTATTAAATTTGTGGAATAGGCTCCGAGGCACCTGTGGCTCAAGCGGCTAAGGCGCCAGCCACGTACACCTGAGCTGGCGGGTTCGAATCTAGCCCAACCCACCAAACAACAATGATGGCTGCAACCAAAAAAATAGCCGGGCATTGTGGTAGGCGCCTGTAATCCCAGCTACTTGGAAGGTGGAGGTGGGAGAATCTCTTGAGCCCAGGAGTTGGAGGTTACTGTGAGCTGTGATGCGACAGCACTCTACCCAGAGTGACAGCTTGAGGCTCTGTCTCAAAAAAAAAAAAAAAAAATTGTGAAATAGTTCTAGATTTGTCAAACCTAAAACTCTCTGTGATATCCCTTTGACTTTTAACATTTTGACCTAGGGTATCATCCTTCCCTGGCTTCATTTTCATCAGCCCCTTCAGAGTGTATTACCCACACTGACCTCAAGTGATGCTCCTACCTTGGCCTCCACTAGGATTATAGGTATAAGCCACCCATGCCTGGACAGATTTTGTTTTCTTTAGCTATCAGCTTTTTTTGTTTTTTTTTTGTTGGGTGTTGTTGTTGAGACAGAGTCTCACTGTGTTGCCCTCAGTAGAATGCTGTGGCGTCACAGCTCACAGCAACCTCAAACTCTTGGGCTTAAGTGACTCTTCTGCCTCAGCCTCCCAAGTAGCTGGGACCACAGGCACTCACCACAACGCCCAGCTATTTTTTTATTTTGTTGCAGTTGTCATTGTTGCTCAGCTGGCCCCAGCCAGGTCTGAACCCGCCACCCTCAGTGTATGTGGCTGGTGCTATAACCACTGTGCTATGGGCGCCAAGCCCCTTTTTTATTGTTAGGGATTCATTGAGGGTACAAGAAACCAGGTTACACTGATTGCATTTGTTAGGCAAAGACCTTCCTCTTTGTTGATTTTTTTTTTTTTTTTTTTTGCAGTTTTTTTTTGGCCGGGACTGGATTTGAACCCGCCACCTCTGGTATATGGGGCCAGCACCGTACTCCTTTGAGCCACAGGCCCCGCCCTTCTTTGTTGATTTTTTTAACCAAAGATATTCTCAGCCAAGACACATGACTTCCTGCTCCTGACATTGATAGACTTTTTTTCTACCACAGCAGTTTCTTGGACTTTTGGTATGCTTTGGCTCCAAAGGCTGTTGTATTTTCTTGTTGATCCTTAGTATATGTTTTCTTAATTTCATTTCTTGTTTATATTCCACATATAATTATATGATACAATCAATATATCAAAATTATGTTTTTTGGGGGGGGGACTTCCCCACAGGTGACAATTCCTTCTTTCTCCGCACCTGGCTCATGACACCGCTTCATATTCCTGAAACTCCAGCAGAATATCGCTATAATATGGCCCATTCTGCAACTCACAGTGTGATTGAAAAGACTTTCCGAACCCTCTACTCCCGGTTCCGCTGCCTGGATGGATCCAAGGGGGCACTTCAGTACTCACCAGAAAAGTCCAGCCACATCATCTTGGCTTGTTGTGTTCTCCACAACATCTCCCTAGAACATGGGATGGATGTTTGGTCCTCTCCAATAACAGGACCCATGGAACAGCCCCCCGAGGAAGAGTATGAGCACATGGAATCCCTGGACTTAGAAGCTGACCGTATCCGTCAAGAGCTAATGCTCACTCATTTTAGCTAACATGGAAGGTGGGAAGGAGGAAGACTTCACAGTAGGAGCTGTGACAAACTTTTTATTCTTACCACCTTCCACACAGTTTCCATCATCTAGCATAAATGG
The DNA here is from genome assembly GCA_963573935.1 of Arctocebus calabarensis. NCBI lineage: Eukaryota > Metazoa > Chordata > Mammalia > Primates > Lorisidae > Arctocebus > Arctocebus calabarensis. The sequence goes on from CAUYON010169920.1 coordinate 6,657, forward strand.
AGTATGCAAACGCTTGTCATAAATTGATATGTGTTTTAGAAGGGTTGAGGCTATGCCAGAGTATCTTGATTCATTTGCGAGTGTTTTAACTAAGCCAAAACCAAGATGATTATTCCCTCCTATTCAATAAACTCCAGTTTGAGCATCCTTCACTTGAAAGCTCACTGGTTGCAAACATTTTTTATTGTGCCTACAAAGTCATAGTAAAGGGGAAAACAGCATATAGCTAAAACACTTTTGTGTTTCAATTGTCTTCAAATTTCAAATGAAAACAATATTTGTCCTGAATTATTTGGATAGTATTTTAGTTTTTCTATTTTCTTTCCTATATGGTTATAATCTGCAGCAAGTGTGAAGAGTGAATTTAAGTTAGGGAATGGTCTTCTGACATAACTAAATGGCTACTAATCCAACTTTGGAGCTTTTTGTTTTTTTTAAGAGGATGTTGAGGACAGTCTAAAACCTCCATTTTTAGCCTGTCTGCAATAATTGAGCCATGATTTAGACCTCATTCCTAGGGAGAACATCTGGACTCTAGTCTCATATTTCTAACCCTGAGTCAGAGATAGAGGCTAAATGGGTTTAAGAACCCAATCAGCTTAAAGAACATAATTCAAATAGAGAAAATAGCATGCATACACTTTACAGGGAATCTAAGGACCCAAATAGATTGATGAGAATAGGAGATGCGTCCAAGCTTAGCTTGCATTTCTTTTATTTTTATTTTATTTTATTATTTATTTTTGAGACAGAGTCTCACTTTGTTGCCCTCACTAGAGTGGCACAGTGTCATAGCTCACAGCAACCTCAAACTCTTAGACTCAAGTGATTCTCTTGCCTCAGCCTCCCAGGTAGCTGGGACTACAGGCACCTGACACAACACCCAGCTATTTTTATTCTTTATAATTTTTTTTTCTTTGTAGAGAACAGAGTCTAACTTTATCGCTGTCGGTAGAGTGCTGTGGCACTCACAGCAACCTCCAACACCTGAGCTTAGGCAATTCTGTTGCCTCAGCGTCCCGAGTAGCTGGGACAACACCCGACTATTTTTCTGTTTTGCAGTTCGGGCCAAGGTCAGGTTTGAACCCACCACCTTCGGTATATGGGGTCGGTGCCTCACTTGATGAGCCACAGGCGCCACCCTTCTTTTTAATTTTTTTTTTTTTTTTTTGCAGTTTTTTTAGTTGGAGCCAGGCTTGAACCCACCACCCCCGGTATATGGGGCTGGCGCCCTACTTCTTGAGCCACAGGTGCCACACAAGATCACATTTCTTTTTGTTTCTGTTTTTGTTTTCTTTAGATCACATTTCTTTTTTTTTTTTTTTTTTTTGAGACAGAGCCTCAAGCTGTCACCCTGTGTAGAGTGCTGTGGCATCACAGCTCACAGCAACCTCAATTCCTGGGCTCAAGCAAGTCTCTTGCCTCTGCCTCCCAAGTAGCTGGGACTGCAGGCGCCCGCCACAACACCCGGCCATTTTTCAGTTGCAGCTGTCATTGTTTGGTGGGTCTGGGCTGGATTGGAACCCGCCAGCTCTTGGTGTACGTGCCTTAGCCAGTTGAGCCACAGGCGCAGAGCCTAGATCACATTTCTTACGTTTATAATAATGTCAGAATTTTTTTTTTTTTTTTTTAGACAGAGTCTCACTTTGTCGCCCTTGGTAGAGTAATGTGGCATCACAGCTTGCAGCAACCTCCAGCTCTTGGGCTTAGGCGATTCTCTTGCCTCAGCTTCCCGAGTAGCTTGGACTACAGGTGCCCACCACAACACCCAGCTAATTTTTGTTGCTGTTTGTCTGGGGCTGGGTTTGAACCCACCACCCTCCCTATATGGGGCTGGTACCCTACTCACTGAGCCACAGGCGCCACCCATAATGTCAGAATTTGTATTTGGTCATTCTATTTTGGAATATATATCCTCTTTTCTTTTTTTTTTTTTTCAGTTCTGCAGGGGTCGGGTTTGAACCCACCCACCACCCTCGGTATATGGGGCTGGTGCCCTACTCACTGAGCCACAGGCGCCACCCTATCCTCTTTCTTTTCGTCTTATTTTTTTTGTTTGTGGGACAGAGTCTCAGAGTCTCACTTTGTTTCCCAGGCTAGAGTGCCATGGGGGACATCCCATGCTGTGTGCCATGGTGTCAGCCTAGGTCGCAGCAACCTCAAAGTCCTGGGCTGAAGCAAACCTCTTTCCTCAGCCTCCCAAGTAGCTAGGACTACAAGTGCCCACCACAAATTTTTCTGTTTTTAGTAGAGAAAGGGTTTTGCTCTTGTCCAGTCCAGGCTGGTCTTTTTCTTTCTTTCCTTTTTTTTGAGACAGAATCGCCCATGGGGTTAAGTGATATGGCCTTATTGCTCACAGCAACCTCCAACTTCTGGGCTCCAAACTCCAGGAGTTGGAGGTTGCTGTGAACTGTGATACTACGGCACCCTACCAAGGGTGATAGAGTGAGACTCTTATCTCTACCAAAAAAAAAAAAAAAAAGAAAGTGAAAGAAAAACAAACTCCTGGGCTCAAGCTGTTTTCTAGTCTTAACCTCTCTAGTAGCTGAGACTACAGGCACCCGCCACAACACTCAGCTGCTCTTTTTTTTTTTTTGGTAGAGACAGTATCGCTTTGTCACCTGGGTAGAGTGCTATGGCATCAAACAGCTCACAGCAACCTCCAACTCCTGGACTTAGGCGATTGTCTTGCCTCATCCTCCCAAGTAGCTGGGACTATAGGCACCCGCCACAATGCCCAGCTATTTTTCTGTTTTGCAGTTCGGCGGAGGCCAGGTTTCAACCCACCACCTTTGGTATATGGGGCCGGCGCCCTACTCGATGAGTCACAGGCTCTTCCCAACACTCAGCTCTTTTTAGAGGTGGGGTCTCACTGTGGTTCAGGCTGGCCTCGAACTTGTGAGCTGAACTGATCTGCCTGCCTGGGCCTCCCATAGTGTGCTAGGATTACAGGCATGAGCCACTGCGCCTTGCCGTCCAGGTTGGTCTTTTTTTTTTTTTTTAATTTTTTGGCAGTTTTTGGCCGGGACTGGGTTTGAACCTGCCACCTCCAACATATGGGGCTGGCGCCTTACTCCTTTGAGCCACAGGCGCCGCCCCCAGGTTGGTCTTGATTTTCTGAGCTCAAGGGATCCTCCTTCCTGCCTATGCCTCCCAGAATGCTAGGATTACAGGCTTAAGCCATCACTTTTAGGTCTTTTGAAATTTCTTATTCAGAAGGAAGAATTTAGAGAATAAAGACATATGAAAGTACTAAGGAGGGGTAAAAGAAACATAATTTCTTGGTTCACAATGAACTCTGGAGTTAGCCATTAGATACCCTATATGCACAGTGATGGACAGAACTTCCCAGGAAATAAATAATCCTCTAGCAAGTCTTGTTCTAAAATTACACTGATGTAAAAATAACCTGATTGGAATAATGAAAGTGTTAATTAGGTTCACACTTTGGTGCCTTTGCTGAAGCAAAAAAGAGACTTTCCTGAGGGTTGTCTTCTTTCCAGTTTCTCACCATGTGATGCCTCTGAATTGTCCTCTTGGATCCTTTCCTCCATTGCCTTTGGCAGTGTTAATCTGGTGATTTTCAAAGTAAAGAAATGAACAGCTGATAGGCAGCGTCTGTGGCTCAGTGAATAGAGTGCTAGCCCCATACACCGAGGGTGGCAGGTTCAAACCTGGACCTGGGGGCCAAACTGCAACAAAAAATAGCCAGGCATTAAAAAAAAACAAACATAGCCGGGGGTGGTGGCAGGTGGCTGTAGTCCCAGTTACTGGGGAGGCTGAGACAAGAGAATCACCTAAACCCAAGAGCTAGAGGTTGCTGTGAGCTGTGAGGCCATAGCACTCTACCGAGGACGACAAAATAACTCTGTCTCTGAAAAAAAAGAAAAAGAAAGAAATGAACAGCTGATGACAGAAGAAATCTGGAAATAAATTGAATGACTCATCCTGAAGATTAAAAACAATTATAGATTATTATCTGCTGTTTATTTCCACTCCAAATGCTATTTTCCATAATTAGCCTACACTATGGAGAATGGATCCATTTGACAGGAGCTTGCGCTTAGTATGTGACAGGATGACACTGAGGTGGGAGAGGACAAGGCAGAGTTGAGTTACTGTGCAGTAGTGGTGCCCTGTTACATTTTTTCCTTTTTTTCCTAGAGACAGAGTGTCACTATGTCGCCCCCATTAGAGTGCGATAGCATTGCAGCTCACAGCAACCTCCAACTCTTGGGCTTAAGCCATTCTCTTCCCTCACCCTCCCAAGTAGCTGGGACTACAGGCGCCCGCCACAAGGTCAGGCTATTTTTTAGTTGTAGTTGGCCCAGGCCAGATTTGAACCTGCAAGCTCCAGTGTGTGCCTGGCCCCCTAGCTGCTGAGCTACAGGTGCCTAGTCAACTTTTGTTTTCCTTATAAAGTTTAACTTGTGACCCAAGCTTGGTTTGTCTCCTTCATAAGACAATGTTTAATTCTCAGTGTTTTTCCTTTTAAAGTTTCTTAAGGTGGATATTTTCCCATAAAGTTTTTTTATTTTTTTCTTTTAATCGCCACAGTTATCCAAATAGGAATAAGTTTTGATTCTCTTATGCATATTGCATCAGGAAAAGGTTACTGCCAACCATGTATCATAAGTGGTAAGGTGAAGTGTGATCATGGAAAGTTGCTAGTGCCTTGCATGTTAACCTTACATAACTACATTTAAGGAAAATTGGGGGTTTTCACAACTTAACTCACTAGATGGTGACATGAAGACTGAGTGGGAGGGACAGTTTTGGAGAGATTTCAAAAACAATTTCAAGGCTGTTTACTTGTACACCAAAGATAATCTAAGTGCTGAAACTAACTGAATATTGGCTGGCATTGTTATTCACCGGGAATGTTGTATTTATTTGTTTCTAGAGGCAGAGTCTTGCTCTGTCCCCCTCAGTAGAGTGCTGTGACATCACAGCTCACAGCAACCTCCAACTCTTGGGCTTAGGAAATTCTCTTGCCTCAGCCTCCTGTGTAGCTGGGACTACAGGCGCCCGCCACAACACCTGGCTATTTTTTGTTGCAGTTTGGCCGGGCCAGGATTTTGAACCCACCACCCTTGGTATATGGGGCCGGCACCCTACTCACTAAGCCACAGGCCCTGCCTGTTTTATTTTGTAATAAATCCATGAGGGGTGGCACCTGTGGCTCAGTGGGTAGGGCGCTGGCCCCATGTACCGAGGGTGACGGGTTCAAACCCGACCCCTGCCAAACTGCAACAAAAAAAATAACCGGGCGTTATGCTGGGCGCCTGTAGTCCCAGCTACTTGGGAGACTGAGGCAAGAGAATCACCTAAGCCCAAAAGCTGGAGGTTGCTGTGAGCTGTGTGATGCCGTGGCACTCTACAGAGGGTGACAAAGTAAGACTCTTGTCTCTACAAAAAGAAATAATAATAATAAAAAATATATAAATCCATAAGGTAACTTTGTGAATCTATACCTTGAATCTTCTTCAACCTGTACTTTCACAGATCAGGAATTTTTCAGTCCATAGTTACCACGTCCCCAAAAATTATTTAGGAGAGGGTCTGTACTTCCAAACTGCCAAGGGTTTGCTCACAGGAGCTTTTTTTTTTTTTCTGTAGAGACAGAGTCTCACTTTATCGCCCTTGCCCTTGGTAGAGTGCCATGGCGTCACATAGATCACAGCAACCTCCAACTCCTGGGCTTAGGCAATTCTCTTGCCTCAGTCTCCCAAGTAGCTGGGACTACAGGCACCCGCCACAACGCCCAGCTATTTTTTTTGTTTGTTTGGTTTTGGTTTTTTTTTTTTTTTGAGACAGAGCCTCAAGCTGTCACCCTGGATAGAGTGCTGTGGCATCACAGCTCACAGCAACCTCCAATTCCTGCGCTCAAGCAAGTCTCCTGCCTCCGCCTCCCAAGTAGCTGGGACTACAGGCGCCCGCCACAACGCCCGGCCATTTTTTGGTTGCAGCCTTCACTGTTGTTTGGCGGGCCCTGGGGCTGGATTCAAACCCGCCAGCTCAGGTGTACGTGGCTGGCGCCTTAGCCCGTTGAGCCACAGGCGCCGAGCCCCAGCTATTTTTTTGTTGCAGTTTGGCCGGGGCTGGGTTTGAACCCGCCACTCTCGGTATATGGGGCTGGCGCCCTACTCACTGAGCCACAGATGCTGCTGCCCCCCCCCCATTTTTTTGAGACAGAATTTTAAGCTGTTGCCCTGGGTAGAGTGCCCTGGCAACCTCAAACTCTTGGGCTTAAGCGATCCTCTTGCCTCAGCCTCCTGAGTAGCTGGGACCACAGGCGTCCACCACAATGCCCAGCTATTTTGTTGTTGTTGTTGCAGTTGTCATTGTTCTGTAGCTGGCCCTGGCGTAGCTCGAACCCACCAGCCCCAGTGTATGTGGCTGGCGCCTTACCCACTGAGCTATGGGCGCCACCCATAGGGACTTTTTATAAGAATTGGAGAATGCTTCCACCTTTGAGGTCCTTAGTGTGGATTTTATATATTTTTTTCTGGCATGGTTTTGGAAAAGAGTCAAGGATTTTGCCAGTCTTATGTAAGCCTTATCTTTCCATAAAATAACTCCATCTGGCCAGCATGGGAGTTTTCCAGATTTACCCTTAGATGTTTCAAGACAGCAAGGTCCCAGAATATATCAAGGAAAAATAATATTGGGTTACCAATCAATTGGGCTATCGAATAATATTGGTTTGCCAATTCCAAATTATACAAAAGAGAGACCATAAATGTATTATTTTTGCTTTAAATGAACTCAATAGGGATGAAGCTGACCTTTGGAATGTAAAGGAGCTATAGCAAGTCAATCTAATTTAGGGGTTAAAAACAAGACATAATTCTTTTTTTTTTTCTTTTCTTTTGTAGAGACAGAGTCTCACTTTATTGCCCTCGGTAGAGTGCCGTGGCATCTGGCACCTCACAGCAACCTCCAACTCCTGGGCTTAGGCGATTCTCTTGCCTCAGCCTCCCGAGTAGCTGGGACTACAGGCGCCTGCCACAATGCCTGGCTATTTTTTCGTTGCAGTTTGGCCGGGGTCCGGTTTGAACCCGCCACCCTCGGTATATGGGGCCAGCGCCCTACCCACTGAGCCACAGGCGCCACCCAACAAGACATAATTCTAATGGAGTCATATAGCAAAGACATAAGAGGTGGATAAGGGTGAACTAGAGGCTCAACAGAAGATAAGACATACTAAGATTTTATCTCTACCTGAGACAGAATGAAAACAACTTGAAGACTTCACCTGGCAATGGAGGGGAAGTTAGGAGAAAAAGAAAATAAGAAATCAGCTCGGGCCCGTGCCTCAATGGACTAAGGCGCCAGCCACGTACACCTGAGCTGGTGGTTCGAATCCAGCCCGGGCCCACCAAACAACAATGACGGCTACAACCAAAAAATGGCCGGACATTGTGGCGGGCGCCTGTAGTCCCAGCTACTTGGGAGATGGAGACAGGAGACTCACTTGAGCCCAGGAATTGGAGGTTGCTGTGAGCTGTGATGCCACAGCACTCTATCCAGGGTGACAGCTTGAGGCCCTGTCTCAAAAAAAAAAAAAAAAAATAAGAAATCAATAGATTTTACCATTGCGAACACACATGTCCTTAGGGCCCATTTTGTTCTCTGGATACTGCTGCTAAGATTCTACAGAATTGTTGTGGGTATGGGAAATCACACACTCAGAATTAAAACTTTGTTAATTAAAGAATGGCAATGCAGGCTC
>CAUYON010169922.1:0-38749 GCA_963573935.1 Arctocebus calabarensis
GGGGCTGGGCAGAGGGCGCAGGAGCCAGGCAGGGGGCTGGGTACAGGGTGCAGGAGCCAGGCAGGGGTCTGGGCAGAGGGCGCAGGAGCCAGGCAGGGGGGCTGGGCAGAGGGCGCAGGAGCCAGGCAGGGGGCTGGGTACAGGGCGCAGGAGCCAGGCAGGGGGCTGGGCAGAGGGCGCAGGAGCCAGGCAGGGGGCTGGGCACAGGGCGCAGGAGCCAGGCAGGGGTCTGGGCAGAGGGCGCAGGAGCCAGGCAGGGGGCTGGGCACAGGGCGCAGGAGCCAGGCAGGGGGCTGGGCACAGGGCGCAGAGTGCAGTCCCCAGGGAGGGGGAGCGTGAGGAGCCTGGGAAGAAGCCTCGGGACTCTGAGCAGCTGAGGACAGGAGGCTTGAATGCTCGGGGGACCCTTGCGTGTGACCTCGGTCAGATGGGCTCTAGTAAGCACCAACTGTGTACACAACCCAGTGCTGGGAGCTATATGCTGAAAGCAGCCTAAACCACAGAGTTCGGTCTTCCTGACCCAGAATGAGTTATAGCTTTTCTTCCTCAGGTGTGCCACCTGAGCTATTCTTTCCAGAACTTTCTGTGCCCTTCAAAAATGGGGATGTGAGCAGCCTGGGTATTTGGCCCCTGTGTTTGGCTGAGCTCAGGACAGCGGGAAAGCAGATGATGAAGGGCACAGTGGGCAAACCTAGCTAATGGGATGCATGCTCCTGATGCAGCTGCAAAAAATGGACATAGACCGAGCGGCTCAAAATGACATAATTTGTTTTCTCACAGTCAAGGGGGTCAGAAGCCCAACAGAGTCTTAGGGGGCTAAAGGTGTAAGTGGGGCCAGTTCTTTCGGAGGCTCCAGGAGGATCTGCCCTTCTCTCCCTTTTCCCTTCGGCTTCCAGCTGGAGCCCCGCAGCTTCATCCCTGCTCCTGCCACAGCCTCGCCTCCTCCACCCGCCTTCCTGGGTTCCTCCCACAGGGCCCTGTGATTATAAGGATAATCTAGGAATATTTCCACATCATGCAGTCTATGGAAGGTCACAGTCTCATCATTGGGGACCATTACTGAGCCTGTCTCACAGCCCCCCTGCATCAGGGGCGCTGACACTAACCAGCTGTGCCCCACCCCCCCACGGGTTTGGGGCCAAAGACCTGGCCCTGCTGAGATGGCTGCAGCCCAGGCACAGAGACCCTCTCTCCTCAGAAAGGGCCACTTGAACTTTTCTTCCTGGACCTTCCTCGTTCCTGGGAGCAGCGTCTCTCAGGCTTCAGGTGCACTCAGATGGTCAGCAATCCCATCAAGTCCAGCTCTGACTCAGCCAGCCCCAGTGCCTGGGACCCTGCATTTCCAGCGCATAGTAAGAGCCCAACAGATACGGGATGAATGGATGGGGTCTCCAGGCTTTCTCCCTGTGTCAGCACCAAGAACTTGGCATCTTTCTCTAAATCTTGTCAACAGGCTCTCTGCTAGTTCCGGAGCCCCCAGTGGAGAAGAACAACTGGCAAAAGTCACCAGCACCGTGTGACAAAGACCAGACCAGATGGGCAGCAGGCAGACACCAGCCCCCTCTCCACCGTAACGCTCGGCCTCCATTATTTATACACCATTTTACTTGCTTGTGTGTAACTCAAAACCTTAGGTTGCCACACCAATACCACCGCAGCCCTCCAAATGAGGGCCAATTGGGCCGAAGTGACCCCGAGCCCTCCCCACTGTGTGTGTGCATTCTCCTGGCTACTGTTAGGCCTCCCAAAGCTTTACTGGAGCCCCCCGCCCTCCTCGGGATCTCCAGCCGGCCTGGGACACACTGTGGACTCTGTTTATTATTGTAGAGAAGCAATTTCCAAGGGGGTTGAAATACTTGTTAAAATTAAGGTAAAGAATGTGAACCACAGCCAGATCCTTGTCACCTGATGCCTCCAGAGCCTCTTGTTTCTCTGGGCTCCCCTCCTCTAGGGAAAAAGAATGCCAACCACCCAGCAGACGGGGACAGAGCAGGACCTCAGAGTGTGCCCCGGCTCTGGGGCAGGCACAGCTGTCCTGGGGGCTGGATGCACCTGCTGGGCTTGTGCAAAAAAAGGGGTGGTTGGGAAGAGTGAAGACATCCAGTCCAGTGAACTTGACAAATGATCGGGGTGGGGGGAAGAGTCTGCAAAACCAGCAACACCTGAGGGACCCGCCGTGTGCCTTAGTGAGCTCCACCGCCCACGGAGCTGAAGCACACATCCCCTGCAGCCGAGGGCTCTTGCCGTCCAGGAGTCTGCACTGCGTCAACGGGACAGGATGAAGCATCCTGACAGCTTCAAATACCACCAGGCAGAACTCCTTCCAGGAACCACTGAGAGGCTGCTTCCCCCACACAGGAGGAATTACTGCTCCCAGGCAGCTTGTTGCTTTCTGCAGACCCTCCCCCTTTTTTGTAATATGGGAAGGAGGGCTATTCAGGGAGCATTAGCCCCAAATCACTTCGCAATGGCACTGGCTGCAGTGGAGGGTGAAGCTGGGAAGGCTGCTGTGGGGCTGTGACTGTGTGGGGCTGTGGCAGGGCTGGCAGCTGGGCTCTATGGGACCCTCACTCTCTCAGCACGGCTAGATGGGATTAAGGCCCCCTCCTAGATCCCCTTTTCAACTTCTTTTCTGGAGATTTGATGGGGAGAATGATGAATTTTTATAAAACATGAATGAATCTCAACTTTTTTTCCAAAGCAGGTTCAGATTTAAGTTCAGGATACACCTTTGACAGTTTTTAGCACCCGGCTCAGGGCTGCGAGGGCAGGTCACACTCCACACCTGTTTTTTAGGTGATTCACGGTTTCTGGTGCAGGAGAAGAGGGAACGTGAATTTCAGGGTCTGGGTTCAAAGCCAAGATCCCCTGCTGTTTGAGGCTGGGTGATGTTGGGCAAGCCCCAGTGTAAGGGACTCTATCCATCTGTGAACATGTCTTCCTTGTCACAGAGATGATAGGAGGCCAGAATGCAATAGCGAAGGGGCCCTGCAAGCCCTTGTGGGCAGAGGAGGCCATGGGTGGGGCCATGTTGAACATGACTGCGCCTTAGAGACCCTTCTGCTCAGGGGAGGACAGGGAAGCTGCGAGGAATCAGGTCTCGGGAACTGATTACATTGATGACTCAGATCATTAAAGCCCATTGACCCAAAGTTAGAAATATGGAGATACATTCCCCAAGCCAAGATTCAGGGTCGTGAAGGTCCCTCTCCAGCCTTGAGGCTGTCCATGTCACCAGCTCTTTGGAGATGCTCTGTGGGGCACCTCCTTCAAGGACAGTGAGGGACCAAAGAAACAGGGTGAGATCCTGAGAGGGGACATGTGATGGGGGTCCCCTTCGTCCCTGAGCAAGGTGAGAAGAATTCAGCTGCAGCTCAGAACTTACCCACAGGTGTTTCAAGACACGTCCAGCTACTCTGATGGCCGTGGGCTGAAAAAGGAGTGACCGTGGGGACTGTAGCTGTTCAGACAGCTCCGGACAAAGTGCTAGAAGAGTTCAGTCAGTTTTCAAAGTTATCAAACGCAACCTCTACCTTGTAACTAATTAAAAATAGCACAGATGAGGGAGCTCCCAGATGGGTGTGCCCTTGGCAATCGATTTGGTGGCTTCCTTCCAAATTCCGGGACCCTCCCCACTCCCATCTGCTTGGGAGAGCCAGGCACTGGCTTCCTTTCTCACGTCTGCAAACCACCTCTGGAAGAGACATTACCACTTGTGCCCAATTTACAGATATAAAAACACGCACAGAATAGCTTTTTAAAGCACACCCAAATTGAGCAGAAATAGTGAGGAAAAGGTCCCTGTCAGAGCCAGTGTGGCTTCACTGTGACAGCCAGTCACCATCACATCAGGGCATGTGAGTACACACACGTGTGTCAGAGTTCTGCTTCTCCTTTGGATTTGCAGAAGTGTGATATACTCCACAGGAATGTGCTGCTGGCTTTTTAAAATTTATTTTTTTATTAAATTATAGCTGTGTACATTAATGCAATCATGGGGTACAATGTGCTGGTTTCACATACAATCTGAAATATTTTCATCAAACCGGTTAACGCTTTCATATGAAGGCTATAACCCAATTGTAGCACAAGAATAAGGGAAAAGGGGCACGGGAGGGGAGGGGAGGGGAGGATGGGTGGAGGGACGGTGATTGGTGGGACCACACCTATGGTGCATCTGAGAAGGGTACAGGCGAAACGTTCTAAATGCAGAATACAAATGTCTTAACACAATGACTAGGAAAGTGCTGCTGGCTTTGAGAGGCGCTGTCAGCCTCTCTCCTGCCAGCACGCAGGGTGCTCTCCTTCACGCCTGCGGAGGGCCATTTGGGGTTAGTTTTTTAGCCATTTCTGAGTGTGGAACATTTTCTCAGCCTCCTGCCCATGTGGTGCTGTCACAGTGAGGTGGCAAGGGACCTCTTGGCACCTTTGTGTTGGGCACTGACAGTTGCTTAGCTGCAGGAAAGACAGGTAAGATTTCCAGGCGGAGAGCAAGGCCCTGCGGGGCTGCCCTGCCGCCGGGAAGCTGTGCCACAGGGGTGAGCTGGTGGGATGACTACAAGGCCTCTGCAGGGGAGGGCCCAGGAATCGAATTCCAGCTGGATGTGCCCCTCCTTTTGTGGGAGAGTGGCCAGGGCCAGGGCTTCGCAGATCCAGGGCAATTCAGGCGGTGGGTGGTCCGATCACCCGGCTGATGTGAGTGCTCCCAGGCAGACGCTGCATTTACTCAGCTGCTGGTGAGCTCAGCCCCGGGCTCCTCATCCCTCCCGACAGCTGCAGGGACTGGGGATTCTGGAACTCTGGCAAGTAGTGCCCAGGTCGCCACTGCTGGTGCCTGGAAGCTGGGGACCAGGAGCCACAGAGGCCGCCATCCCTAAGACTGTGCAAGAGAAAGTTCACCTCTCACGACTTGAAAGAGAAAATGGGAAATGTTCCGCCAGGAGACAAAAATTGCTCTGACATAGACTTTAATAGCTATGTTGGGTCCAGACTCAGCCCCTGATATTCAAGGGGAAGAGAAATTCCCCACCAGATCAATTCCCTCCTCTCTGTCCATCCTGGGGGGGAGGCTGCTCCCCCAGGGCATGGTGAGTATCTCGGGAGGCCTCATGTAACCTAAGACACTTGAGGCTGGGGTCGGGTGCTTCCTCCACTGTGGTCACTGTCGAGAGGCCAGCAGTGCAGGTGTTGTCTCGGGCAGGCAGAGGTGCAGAGGGCCAGGTGCAGTGGAGGGGCACCGGAACCTGCTACGTGCTGGCTGATGCCCTGCTCATACCCCCGGGCAGTGGGTGGATCTGGGAGACTAACCAGGCCTTAACTACTGGGTTTAACTACTCCCTGTGAGTTGAGTTCTCAGCAGAGTTGCCAGACTCAGTAAATAAAAGTATAGGCGTCCCAATTCAGTTTTACTTTCACATGAACAATTATAATCAGTTCTCTGTGGCTGCCTTAACAAATCACTTCAAACTGGGGTGGGGGAGAGTTAAGACAATAGAAATTTATTATCTTCATTGTCCAGAGATCAGAAGTCCAAAGTCAAGAATTTTGGCAGGGTTGTGAGCCCCCTGTGGGTCTGTGGTCCTTCTGGAGGCCCAGGCATTCCTTGGCCTGTGGCCACATCACTCCGGTCTCTGCCTCCATCTCTCTGTGGCCTTCCCTAGTGTCTTTCCGTGAATTCATGTGTCATTCTTACAAGGACACCAGTTGCTGGATTTAGGGCCCACTGTACTCCTAAATGACCCCATCTTAACTAACTACTTCAGCAAAGACCCTATTTCCAAAGAAAGTCACACGCCAAAGTTCCAGGCGAGCATGTATTTTGGGGGTGGACATTATTTATCCCACAGCAACAGTGAAAAACATTTTTTAGTTCTACATGACATATTCTATACCAAAATGATTTTTTCTTATAAAAAATTCAAATATTACAGGAAATATGTGCTAAAAAAATGATTCACTTTTACCTAAAATTCAAGAAGTGCACAGGACAAATTTGCATATTAAGCATTATGGTGTTTACCTGAAATTCAAACCATTGCATGGAACATATTTGTTCCTGTTTAGACCTGTAGCTGAATCCTGCATCCTACGTGTCCACATGCGTTCTGCCCCGCTCAGGCCCCTCTACTGCAGAGCACACAGGCCACCCACCCTGTGGCCTGACAAACGTCAACATCCCCGCTGGCTCCCTGGCACCACTCTCAGACTCTGGAGACTGTTGTCCCTTCCCACACAGAGGGAGGGGAGGGAGCTGCCACAGTGAGGCTGCAAAGCAGAGAATCCCCCCAGGAGCCCCTTTCTCTGCATCTGTTAGAGACTGTGGTGCGGGAGCTTCTGCTCCTCCAGGAGGGAGCGTTGGGAAGCTTGTCTCCATCTCCCACTCGGCAGGCAGGGAAGAGGAGAGTACTTGTCACTCTGGTTGAGTTCTTTAAGCAATGCTGTTCACTGGGGGCAGGGGGCTGATGCAAAATCTACAGGCTGAGATCTGGACCCTTGTCGGGGCGGAGAGACCCATGGCAGGCAGTGTAGAGAGGGGATACGATCCATCTGCCTCTCCGAGGGGCGCCCTGAGACAGCCTGGTGGTCTCCGTGAAAGTCCCTGTGCACATCCCACTTTGAGGCCCCCGGAGGCAGAATGCTGCTCTCAGGGTCACACAGTGAGTGAGGGAGCAGGATTGGAATCTACTGCCCCGTCCTTCTCACATCACACCCCCAGAAATGCTCAGCTGCATGAGTGTTTGTTGCTTCCACAAATAGTTGCTGCCTTTTACCCCAAGCTGGAGGCCACAGAGGGCTTGAGGCCGCACACTGCCAGTGGCCGTGACTCTAGACCTGACGGGCTGCCTGTCACCACCACGAAGGAGGGTAGGTGACAGAGGAGCTGGTGTCCATCCAGGCGCGTGAGTGTGTGGGCTGAGCTTGTGAGAGCGTGGACAGCGTGCGTGCTTGTGCAGTGTCAGAGTCACTCTCTGATGAGCGTGTGAGTGTGTGTGGTATTAAGCACAGGGCCAGAGGGGCTTTCTCTGATAAGGCATTTGAGAGTGACCTGGGAGGAGTGGGCTCCAGCCAGCTGCTGTGTGGGGAAGCTGTGTGTTAGGCGGAGTGGCCGTGCAAAGGTCCCGGGCAGAGCTGGGCTCGGGGTGCTGGGGGCTCAGCACGGAGGCAGCGCGGCTGGAACTGAGCTTCATGTCTCTTAGCTGCAGCCTTTCTGGACGTTGAGTTGGACCAGTGAGCAAGTGGAGCCTCTGCAGACCATGTCACATCCTGGCATCTGTGACATATGGTCCCAATAAAACTGACTTAGTCTCCCGTCTGGAAGGATATCATCAGAGGTGGCTGAAACCAGGAAACACCCCGCCGAAGACACAAGGCCACCCTTGGAGACGATGTGATGTTCACTTCTGACTCCCTCCATCCTCGGACAGATAGTGGCTTCATGTCTGGCCTCAGAAGACTTCCCTCTCCTACTAAATTTGTCCCTGGGTCCCCACCGCCCCATGGAAAACTTGGGCTAACCATCAACTGTGATCTAACTCCACTCAAGACACAGGCATGCTTCACACAAGTGAACACACGTGGGGCTGTGTCTGCCACACGCGGGGGCGGGGAGAGGAGAAGGAACCGCAATTTCTGTTTCAGGGACCTTTCTGGGGCCAGTTTCCTGACACAGCCGTGCAAGTGCTTGTTCTCTGTCCCCAGGGCACTGCCAGCCAGGCTTAGCAGTGAAGCCCTTGTGCACTATGGCCTGTGGTCATAACCTCTGTACCTGGGGGTCTCCAGGGGCTGCAGAGGAGGGGCCTCCCCACAGGAGCGGCTCAGGGGTGGACGGGTGGAGGGGCCCCTGAGTGTCTGAGCTGAAAGAGCCAGAATGCTAGGAGGCCACACAAGGCGAGCAGCTGGTGGGTGGGAATGCGGACATTGCCGACTGTGTTTTAGTAAATGCCTTTACCTCGTCTTCCGTCTCTCTGGGCTGGAGGGTCCCCATCACCTCTCCTGGTGCCCAGAGCATCCTTCAGGACAGCTGTCCCCGACCTCCGCTCTCACAAAGTGCTGGGTCCAGCCACTCCCCAGTACTAGGGAGCGGCTGAATGGTCTTTGTTTTCTGGGTTCTGGTCTCTAACTGCACCGTCATTCTCTGGGCTTGTGGTTGGCCCTGGGTTCAGTGCATCCCTCCCAGGCCCACCCCAGAATGTTAGCTGGGGCAGAAGGGATGCGAACAGGCACTTTCACTGAAGAGTCTCAGTGCCTAGAATCCAGTAGGCAGCCACTTACCTGCCACCTTCATGACTTAATGGGCTGGGACTTGAAGGACAGCAGAGATATATGAAAAAAGTTAGAGCCTCTGAGAAGCCCCCTGCACCTGCTGCTTAAACACGAAGAAAAACGGGGGAATGGAGCCAGGACCCGATGGGTGATGCCACACCAGCGTCTATCTGGAGGGGTGACGGCCACCACGAGAGGAAGAAGAAACAGTGATGGGGAACATAGCCTGCCCTCAGACCATCCCCTGCACCTCACAGTAGGTGCTGGAAACCACTTGCTGGCATATTGCCGTGTTTATTTCTGGGATCATTTATCCTAGAGAGTAACAGGCAGCACGGGGAGGGACTGTGTGTGAGAAGGAGCGGACAGAATAGGTGAGGAGGACGCCCACCAACCTGTGAGGGTCCCATCAGCTCCACTCTCACCACTCATCCCCCCTCGAGGCTCTGCCGTGTGCCGTGTCCTCTGCTCAGGCTACCGGAGCAGAGCACCCCAGCCCAGCTGCAACAACAGGGATTTATTTTCTTGCAGTTTCGCAACCCAGAAGTCTGAGATCCAGCCGTCGACAGCAGTGGCTTCTGCCGAGTCCTCTCCTGCGGCTGGCAGATGGCTGTCTCCTCCCTGCATCCTCACGTGGTTGTCTCTCTGTGAGTGGCTGCGTCCTAATCTCCTCCTCCCATGAGGACAACAGTCCTGTTGGGTAAGCCGCCCTCCCCCGCACAACCTAATGTTACCTTTGTCACCTCCGTCAACGTCCCTTCTCCAAACACAGCCACAGTCTGATGTCCTGGGAACTCCGACTTCCACAGAAGAATTTTGAGGGACACACTTTGGCCCATAACACCATGGCTCTTGTCTGTGACAAAGCAGATGAAACCCAGCACCGTGCAGCCTGCACACCACGTGGGGAGGGACAGCTCACCCAGATCTGCAAGGCCGACGGGGGGGACATGGGGAAGCCCAGGGCCGGGTGGTGTCCAGTGGGGACTCTGCAGGGTTAGAGGCTGAGGGGCAGGGGAGGCCGACTCCCAAGATGGCACCTGGGCCAAGTCCAGAGAGAGGTGAAGGACAAGCTGGGAGGAAAGCCTGCCGGGCAGAGGGACCGTGTCCAAGATGGGGCAGGGAAGCCCTGGGGCGGTGGGGCAGGTGTGGCCGGCAGGGTGCATCTGAAGACCTGTCACTTTTACTGAGGCTCTTCCAGTTGAAAACCTCCTCGCCTCAGTATCGTCCTAAGAAGAGCAGTGAGTTTGAGCACTTGGCTGTTTTGTGTCCGTGGGGAACCTGACACTGGCCCTGGAGGGGCTCGGGCTGGCGTCGGGGCCAAGCACAGCCTGTCCCAGCTGGTTGGCATTACTGTGGTTACTGTAATGAGCATGGTTTGCTGACAAATTCGGTATTTTCTTATATAGTTGCCACAAACTTTATAGAGTGTGAGGCAAACCACAAGTCGTCAGCGTCGTAGCAAAACAAAAACACACACAGGACAGAAGGGGCCCTGCGAGACAGCAGCTGTCAACTTCTCCCTGGTACAGTTTGCTGGAAGAAAGAGAAAAAGAAAGCGGCCGTGGAGGCAGGGGGGTGGGACGTAGGTCAGCGCGACAGTGAAAGGAATCTGTTTGCAGCCTGGTGGCTGCTGCCGGAATTTCAAGTCTTTCCCACGACTTACGGTTCTTTGCTCTGGGGGTCGGGGACCCTCTGAGTTGCCACATGGGAAGCTGAGTCCAACCTGATCCTGGCCTCGCGGCCCATGGGACCCACAGCCCTGTGGCCTGTGGCATAAATGCCCATTGCTGGGACTCGGGACCTCCCCTTTGATTTATGACTCAGACCGGTGGCCCTGCGTCCATCACCGGAAGCTGAGCCCAGCTTCCTGGAGTAGGAGGGTGACCGCTGGAAGCGGTCTGAGTTGACTCCTGTGGCTTCCCCAGTGATCAGACATGGGGCCTCTATTTTTAGAGAGTGACCATCGCCAGGAAGGTCTGGTCAGCCCTCCAGCATGACGGGGACCTTGTGGGTGACCAGGGCAGACTGGAAGGGCTGCTGTTCAGAGCACGGTTTGGGTCTTCTCCCTTAACAGACCATGCAGAAGGCCATTGAGGTCACCGGTGCCATAAACCATGGGGTCACGGTAGAAGGCCACCCAAGGCCACCACTGCCATCTGGAGATGCTGAGAGGTTTGTGGAATTATTTTTCAGAATGGCTTGAGTAAAATATACTCAATTCTTTTCCCATCGGTGGTTTCCTATTTTAGTTTGGGTTTTCCCAGAAGCAAATTCTAGGACAAAGATTCCACCTGCAAGTGGTTTGTCTGGGAGGTGATTCCTGGTAACACCTGCAGGGGGAGGGAAAGGGCCTCGGGGCGGGGCCTGAGTAGGGCATATTAGTCCAGAAAGGGCACACCCAGGGGTGGGAGCCTTAATCTGTCAGGACCAGGGCAACAGGAGCCTTGGGCACTTAGGGGGCAGTAACAGGAGTCCTGGGACAGTGGGGATCGTGTGGTCAGTGGGCGACAAGGGGGAAAAGGAGGCATGGCTGAGACCATGGGGGTCGAGGCCCTCAGGGACTGGGCCTGTTATTGTTGCTGACACCTTTTCCAATTGAAAGACCCCCTCCCTCTGAGACCCCTGCCTCAGCATTGCCCCAGCCAAGAGGAGGGGTGGGGAGGGGGTATCGACCCCAACTCTTTTCCGTCACTGGTTAAAAGCTGCACAGGGACTGGGTTGGGACCTGGTCGCCCTGGGCCTTGGGCCAGGGTGTGGTCAGGCACAGTGATGTCACACTTTTGTCTTCCGTGTCTGGCAGGTGTTGGTGCTAGAACCTGGGACACAGGGAAGCAGGGAGCAGACCCCTCTGTGAGAGGGCTGTAGGCCCCTCCCAACCAGTCTTATGTTCTAAGCGCGTCACCCACCCATCACCTGCCTGTCACCTCTCTGGCTCCCTGGTTATGTGAAGGCCGTGGGCTGTTGGGACCCAGGTGAAGCCATTGAGTGGTGCCTAATTGCCACCTGGCGAGGCGTGCCCAGGAGGCCAGAGAGAGAGAAAGCTCATATGTGTGTGTGGGGGGGAGGACAAAGGACAGAAAAGGGGGTGCCACAGACCTTTCACTGTCTGGTGCTCTCAAGGGGGGTCATCTTTGCTACTTTGGGTTTATCTGCCTAAGAGGAAAGTAACTTGCCTGATGCCGCGTTCATGCATCTCCGCCACCTCCAATTCCCTGTGTGTCAGGCAGGGCCGAGCGGCTCTCAGGTGTTCACAGGGAGGTTCCATTTCCAACCCACAGAGGAGCAAGTGGGGCCTCAGGAGCACCGGACTCACTCAGGCAGGGTTAGCCTCAGACAGGTTAAGGTTAGGGGTCGGGGTTAGCCTCGGACAGGTTAGGGTTAGGGGTTGGGGTTAGCCTCAGACGGATCCAAGATACTGGGCCCTGGCTGATGCCAAAACACCTGCTCTCTACCCAAAGTTTGCTCAAGAAATTTTAAAATATGGAGGAAACTAGTACTTGCACTCAGGAAATTCAAGGAAGAAAGTAAGTGATCATGGTACTCTGTCCAAGGCTCCCATAGAAGTGTGGGGGGAGAATGGACGGGAAAAGCCTCCTGATGGAGGTGATGAATAGAACCCACAGAGGAGGGAAAGTCATGTTGGGGTTTGGAGGATGTGCGCTTGCCAGGAGCAGAAAGTGTAGAAAGAAACGTACCTGTTGGGAGCGACAGCTCGCCCTCACACATCCTGGCTTTGCAAAGGTGGACGTGAAATCAGAAGTCTGCCAAAAGCTCTCGCCAAGTGCCGGGCATCACTGTCGCACACAAGCTCCCTGGCTGCAGGGAGGGGGCAGTCCCAGCAGCAGGCTCTGGAGCCGGGGCTGCTGCCTGAACCCCAACACGGAGTGTGACTCACTCAGGTCTCCTCACCCTGGGCTCCCCTGGACACTGGGAGTGGGTCCCACAAGCCACCATTCTAGTCACTTACCACAACTTCCCCTCCCCCATCTCTACTCTCAGAGTGAAGGGACGGCCAGCAGGTCTCAGCAGAGGCTCCCGTCTGACCTTGGTCTTGTCCTGCAGGAGCTTGACAGCAGGTTCAGGTGGTGGCATAAACACAAAAGTAAAAGTGTTTGTGGAATTAGATGCGGAAACAATCCGCCTAGTTTCTGGTTTAATAAAAAACATCTCAGGGTCAAATGCCCCCATTCCCCCTGCAGGGCTGTGTTGCTTTGCCTGCCTCTGAGATAGAGCATAGCAGGTGCTCACGGGCCCCTGCTCATTACAGTATATCCCAATGCAAGATGCTGGGCGCCCCAGACTCTGACAGCTAAGGTGAGGCTGGTCTTGGACTTCACCACCCCACAGATGCACAGTATCCACTGAGAGCTTTAATCAGCTCATGGAGAGATGAGTACTGGGCATCCCCCAGGCCAGCAGAGGCCGTGAGCAGGGCTCACCCCACCTGGACCCTACCTGGACCCACCCTATCGGCTGGTCATCCCCTCCCAGAGCTGCCTGCAGAGCTCCACCAGCGTCCTTTGCAAGCACGAGTTTGGCATCAGCACCTGGTCAGGCGCGCCCAGGTGCAGACATGAGTAGCAACGCATGTCAGAGCCCCTGAGATGTGCATTTCCTTCCAGATCAGATATGGAGACGCCGCCTCAGAGCAATCCCAGGGGCTGGGGGGATGGGACTGCATGTGAGTTAGATTAGCCAAACCCAAACCCCAATTTAGTTTTCCATGCCTGAAAACAATACATTTTTAGTCTTCTGAAATGAAGTATTTGGGGAGCGGGCATGAAGACCTGAGTGGTCCTGAGCGTGGCTTGGCCCGGCCCCTCCCTTGCCTCCCTGCAGCTCTCTGGAACTCGTGGGTGGGGGGCAGACCGGGCCCCCATTCTCCAGAGCTCTTCATTTGCTCTACTCTGTTTCACATTCATTCCTTAACAACCCCCCCACCCACTACCCACCGCAAGCTGCTTTTTGTTCAAACATAACACGTCAAAGGACAAAGCTGAGGTTTGCTCATGTGGGTCTGGTGGCTGCACTGGGGGGTCTAAAAGGGGTTACAGAGAGTACGCTTTGGGGGATCTTCTGAGGGAATGGGAAATCAAGGAGTGAAGAAGACTGTGGGTCCAGTGCATCCCCACACATGAGGATTTCCCACCAATAATGTAAGGACACTTGGATGGGGTGAGCCCAACATCAGTTCTTGGCAGAGATGTGACGGGGGAAGTCTGCCTTTAGCCGCCCCCCCATCTTTATTTTCTCCCTCATTTCAATACGATCCCTTCCCTGACCTAACATCCTCATGCCTCCTCCAGCCTCCACCTGTGATCTTGTGCACCCTGCTCCCCTGTCCTACCAAAACTTGATCAAACAAGGGGGGGAAATACTTATGCCAGTCATTTACATACTAGTATAAATGAGCTCTGGAAGGTCCCATTTCTGGAGTGGGAGGGGCATCTTCACCCACCCCAGTTATTTCAGTGATTGAGCCAGCGCGTGAGCGGCACTGACCTTTCACAGATTCCAGGGCAGGTAGGACAAGTGCTTCTAGTTGAGAACGTGCCAAGGTCTCCATGCACAGGGGTCTGCCCCTGCACGTGTGTGTGGGGTGTATGTGAGAGAGAGACACGCAGCCTGGGTTGCTCTGTAGCAAGGAAGCAAGTGGCCATTCCTGTCCTGGAACTCTCCAGCAATGTCTGTCAAGACATTGGGGAAGCAAGGACCCCAGCTTGGTTTTTTTGTTGTAGACAGGAGCGGGCACTGAGTCAAAGATGGCTGCTAAAAAAACTTCATGCTCCCCTCTGCTGACTCACTGGGTGGGAATTGCTAACCCAGATGCCCGAATGTGGCTGACCCCACGGCCTTGCACTGAAAAATAAAGACAGGATCATTTAGTTCTTGTATGAACAAACAACAGATTCAGCCACATTTTCTTTCTCTGTTTTTTTTTTTTAAACTTCAGTGATTTTGACAGCTCTACACGGGACATTCGATGTGACCCCTCGTGTCAGCAGCTCCGAGAGGAGTGGGGCATGGGCTGCAAACGGGCTCCCTTGTTTTATTTTTTAACATACCCAAGGAGTCTTGCTATGTAACAGGGACAGGAAAATTAAAACCCTTAATTTGTCTGATTCTCCTACTGAGTTAGCAGGAGATCGGCCTGGGAGATGGAAATTCTGGGCTCAGGTGTTGCCCTGACACTCAGGAGGTTGTCGCCTCGTACCCCAGGTTTCTCATTGGCAAGCGGGATGTTGGTCCCCAACAAGGGTGGAGCTGCAGGGCACACACGGCCCAGGCCAGCCCCAGCCCGCTGCCCTCCTGTCAGCCTCGGCATCCTTCCCGAGCCCTTTCTGTGGGAGCCACAGGAGACTAGTGGGGACCTTCATGACTCTGTGTGGTCATCAGCCATTTCCTGCCCTGCCCGTCACCTGGGGCCGTGGCTGGGGCCAACGGATGGTAAGAAAGAGGGCAATGCATCACATGGGGCCCTCCAAAGCCCCCCAGGACTAAGAGGCAGCCCACCCTGAGCACACACCCCAGGGCAGCTTCCGAGAGCTGAGGCCCACTGCCGAGACAGACGTGGGCGTGGATGAGAAGTTGGCCTCTCGTTTTCAGCGTGAACCTGCGGACTGTGGGTGGTTCATCGCCTCTGCACAACTTACCCTTCCCTCGTGCACTGCCCTGGCTCCTCCATCTCAAGGCTGTCCAAGCCCGGGACTGGAAACTTGGCCATTCTGCCTGCCTCCAAGTGTCCCTCGGGACCTGTCACACATTGACCCCAACCAAAGAGTGCCCTGAGGGAACTCCTGTGAAGCCAGCTCTCAGATCTGTGGGTCAGTCCTGCGGGGCCAAGCTTTCCATAGTCCGGTCCAGTCCCCAGCTTCCAGGACCTGGGATGCTGGGGACAGCCTGTGTTGGGAGCCTGAAGTGATGGGTATTAGCCAATAGCAGCCCCGTGTCCAACTCTTTTCGTTTGCATAATGCTTTCCAGTTTGAAAACTAATTCCTGACACCACTTTTCCTTAAGGCCTCTAACCCGGGGAGTGGGGACTGTGCAAGACCCCGTGTTTTATTCCAAAGCCCTTCCTTCAGGTCAGCGAGGACCGTGTCACCTCTGTGGTAGCTAAGCAATGTCCAGGGAGAGGAGATGAGCCCTGCGCCCACCACCCGCCACAGTCCCCGCTTCCCACAGAGGCCCCTCCTCTGGGACGTGGGCGTCATTCAGCTCAGGGTAGGGGAGAAAAGGAGGGGCCTGGGGCCCCAGGGAGAGGCTGGCTGCCTGACGTGAGGACTTGGGAGAAATCTGGGATCGTGTGACGGTTCAGTGCTCCGGGGCCTGGCAGACCTGCCCCCAAGTTGGCTCCCACTGTGACTCTTTTCCCAAACTTGTACTTTTCAGAAAAACTGGATGGGCTGAAGAGTCGTCTGTAAAACAGGCATCATAAGCCGTCCCTCACAACTGGGGAGGCAGTGACAGGGTCGCGCTTGCCAGCACAGGGCCTGGCGCCTCCTGCC
This sequence comes from Arctocebus calabarensis, assembly GCA_963573935.1. Taxonomy (NCBI): domain Eukaryota; kingdom Metazoa; phylum Chordata; class Mammalia; order Primates; family Lorisidae; genus Arctocebus; species Arctocebus calabarensis. The sequence goes on from CAUYON010169922.1 coordinate 15,772, forward strand.
CTCAGGGAACCCGAGGAGGACATGGGGCGGGTGTTCTCCTGGCTCCAGCAGGAGAGGGGACAGTGATAGCTGACTTCCCCACACACATTCGACCCCTGCCACAGCTGTCGGACGCCAACGTCAGGACCTTAAGGAGCCACAGGTCTCAGAGGTGCCGGCACTGCTGTCATTTAAGCCTGTCCGGGGATGCCCGCCCTGTGTGCCGCACCCTTCTGTAAAACACGCTCATAGACCACTGAGAGGATAAAACTGACGGATCTCCATCTGAAAACTAACAACCTAAAATTACTTTTCAAAGTCTCTTTTACAACAGTGGAATCGTTCACAGGTGCCGTGGTGTGGCACAGACTGGGGGCTGCTCCCGCGGGGTGACGTGGGGGCGCCTCTCCACCCACCTCAAGGCTTCTGTGAGCGATTTGGACGCCGGGATGAGATTCCTGCCCTGTCTTGTTCCTCTTTGTATTTTGCTCTGTACTTTTTCTCTAAATTCCATCTATAGGCCATGCATTACTCTGCAATCTTTGTTTATGTTTAAAATAATAATGCAGGGGGCGGCACCTGTGGCTCAAGGAGTCGGTCGCAGGGCCCATACACCAGGGGTGGCGGGTTCAAGCCTGGCCTGGCCAAAACTGCAAAAAAAACCCAAAACAAAACAAACAAAACAATGCATCTAACTCTTCCCTAGGCCGTTCATAATCATTTTCTCACTTCATTTCCACCTCTGGGAGGTGCTTGGAATTCACAGCATTTTACAGCTGGGTACGAGGGCTCAGAGAGGTGACGTGACCTGCCCGGGGCACCACAGCTCACAGGGGCTGAGCTAGAATTTGGAAGTTGTGTTTTCCATCCCAGATGACTCATTTCATTGAATCACAAGCTGCTTCCTTTGACAAATGACGAGTTCTTGGGAAAATATTACTGCAAGATGATAGGTTTTTAAAGTAAAGTTGTTCACAACTACTCGAAAGATCTCTTTTTCTTAAGGAGTTATGAGGTAGAAATTTACTCTCCTGAATAGAGGACCCTGAAAACAAGTGGTGAACGCTCTCTCCCTCTCCTTGTATGCTCAGCTTTAAAATAAATGCATTTTGACTGTGTTTAAATCAAAAGAAAGTCAGGAGAGAGAAGTTTACTGGTTGTGGGTAACGTACGCAATCTGTAACTACAAAATCATTTCTATTTATTTATTTTGAAGGGTCTAACCTTTTATTCTCTCCAAACAACCCATGTATTGTCTACAGAGAGGAAAACTCAGCACGGCAGCTGTGGTTGTTGAGAAGATGGAGGGTACACAATTAAGGTTGGGTTTTTGAAAATGTGTGAGGGTTTAGCGATCACCCAAGTTGGTGCTTTTCTAACTTCATTGCGTGGAACGGATCTATCCCAGAAACTCTTTGCATGCTAAAAAGTACTGAGGAACTTCAAGAGCTTTTGCTTATGTGGGTCCTAGTTATCAACACTTATTATTAGAAAACAAGATAGTAATTTAAAAAATATTCTATTTGTTTACTTATTTTAAAATAAATGAGCTCTTTTCACAATCATACGTGGGCCAGGCCTATATTCTTTTGTAAGCTTCCCCACGTGGACCTTACTCTGGCAGACGCACACTGAGCCCCGAGCGCCATCTGATCACTGCTTCCTGTTCACGCCACACTGCAGTATGAGCATTTCGATCCTGACAGTCCTTTAGTTCATCCATTTTTATTTCAGTTGAGGACGTTTCACAGAAATGTAGTGGGTACTTGCTGGGGGCCGGGCGCTCTCCTATTCCATTTTATAAATATGAGCCCCTGTAAACTCACGGTAACTCTACTTGGAGGCCCGGTTTCACTCCTGTTGTACAGATGAGGAAACCGAGGGCCAGAGAGGCCACACCAAGCCAGGACTGGGACGAGATGGCAAGTCCAGCTAAGCTAAAGGGTTTCTCACCCAGGACTGGTCAGTGCACCTTCGGGAGCGCACGGCCTCTGTCTGGAGCGCTGGGAGCTCCTTCCGCGGATTCGCTATTGAGGTGGTGACAATCTGGAGACCCCATGCCAGTTCGTCCCTGCCGATCACAGACCCACACTCACCCATCGGCCTGGCTTCCACAGGGCCCACTCTTCGCTCTCCTCCTCTCTCTGCCGAGCCTCTGCAGCTCAGCCCCTTCCCACTCACCCCAGCCCACAGAGTGAAGTGCCCGTGAGCCGTCTGGGGAACCGGACAATGACAGAAAACCCTTCCTCAGAGGGCGGAGCTCTTCCCCTACCTCACCTACTCCGAGTGTGGCCAAGGGGTCGTGCAGGTGTTTCCGATAGGGCTTTTTGTGGTAAGAATAAGGAAGAAAAAGGAGAACCGGGGAGGAAAGAGGCTTGTCTTTGCTAACAAGTGATCAAGATTTCACTGGAAACTTGAATGTGAGTCCAGGGTAAAGTCCTGACCATGGATTTGAACCAGGCCCGAAGACCCTGGCAAGCCAGAAGGAGCCTGCTGCCACTCCACTGGTGCCGAATCTGCTCTCAGCACTGACCTCGGACACAGACATAAGACTTCAAAAAACACCCTGCTGACCCTTTTCTTATCATCTCCAAGAAGCAATGGAATAGACTTGTCTGTGAGGCAGCAAGTTGTGCAAACCGTGATCCTGGGCCCGTCACCTCTCTGTGAGCCTCAGTTCCGCACCTGTACGATGAGGATATAACCCAGGTTGTCGTGAGGATAACGTGTGGGGGGAATCCCGGGCCTCTTCCTTGGACATCAGATTAGCTGGGATGACTGCAGTCCACACCTCTTTGTTTCAGGACACATAGATCTATCCCGTCTCCCCACTTAACTGTGACTCACAGCGGCCTCTGGTTAGCTGACATTTCTCATCTGGAATTAAGCTGTAATAAGTGTGCTGTGTGGGACCAACAGGGAATATTCCACAGCCCCGGACAATATAATTCAGAGGAAGGGAATGAATGGGGCAATGGAAAAATCAGGCTGAGTTACAAGAAGTTTTGCCCCAGTGACAGCTGGGAGAGGGTGTGGGGTCAGGTCCGTGTGCTGGTCAGATGAAGCCAGGCCTGGGAAGGTTCTGGCGATCTGTGACCTCACTGGGGGAGCACTGGGCAGTGTGGCTGTCAGCTTCCTATTCCGACAGGGAAGGGAGCGAGGGAGCGGGCACGGGGAAGTCGCCCGCACATGTGGTTGTTGTTACAACTGCTATTGATTATTGCCGCTAAGCTGGGTCATTTTATCCTGGTAAATCTCAGGATAATGCAATTATAGAAGATAATCTGGAATAGGGCACTGTAAAAGAAAAAAAACTCATTCATTTTAAAGAGAGCCTTAAGAATAATCTAAAAGGCACACCATCTTCTTTATTTTCCTATCAGCTAAGGTTTCATTTTCCAGCACATTCCACTCCCTGCCCTCAATTTTCTTTTCCCAGAAAAATAAGACCTCATGAGGATGCTGAACTCAGACTGAGGTGGAATCAGGGCCCTGGTCTCAGCCTGAGCTGGAATTAGAGCCCAGGGCTCTGACTGGGCTGGAATTAGGGTCCTGGGCTCAGACTGAGCTGGAATCAGGGCCCCAGGGTCAGACTGATCTGGAATCGGGGCTACTAATTCAGACTGAGCCGGAATCAGGGCCCCTAATTCAGACTGAGCTGGAGTCAGGGCCCCGGTTTAAGTCTTACACATGGACTCCTTTTCTTATCCAACTTATTTTTATTTCTCCTTAATCCTTATTTGAGAGAGTTCTGAAACTTTTTCATTCTGGAATATTCTTTTATCTTTCCATTTTGATTTTAGTATCTACGCTGCAGAAGCAAACTTTGCAGGATTTTCCAGTAAGTTAAGAAACGTACGGTCTGTTTGGGGAGTAGCAAAGGGGTGAATATCAATAAAAAAGAAAAAAAAACAGAACCCCCCCAAAACTTTCTTTCCACATCCACAAGATTCTCGCTCACATAAATGAAGTCCTTATTTCTTTCTTGTTTTGGAGATGGTCTTAGAAAATCCTTTACCAGTGCATTTTGCTGATTTGCAGTGTTTTCTGTGGCCTGGGATTAACCGTTTTAGGCTGAGAAGACGAAGACGGCAACTGCTTTGAGGCTCAGTCACACCCCTAGCCATAGCGGGTGAAGAACCAGCTGGTGAGCCGGACGAGGTCCGTGTAGCTCAGAACTGAAAGTCTTAGGGTGATCCGCACACTTGAAGCAAATGGCGATGTTTGTTCACCAAGTAAGAGCTGTATGGCCAAAGGGAAACTGAGTCACGAGATGTTAATTCCTTCTGTCACTGTCCCATTTAGCCGTGGATTAACCTTTATCAGTAAGTGGTTTCAGAAGATTAATTCTCCCCTGGCAGGAGGCTGGGCACTTGCCCGTGTGCTGACATTGGCCCTCGTTCCTCCGGACCCCCCGAGTAAGTCAAATCCCATTATCCTCCCACCTCATCGTAGTTAATTTCCACCTCCTGCACCAACCCCTCCCCCCAGAGCTACCAATGAGAGACTAAGAACGCTGGGCTTTGCTTCACCCTCCTGACTGCACCCACCAAGGGCCACCATGCCACCTCCAGAGTTGTGGAGAAGGGGACAGTTTTCCTGGTAAAGGGAAACTTTCTCATTTTTCCTTCTGGCCACAGAGAAATATCACCCCCTCCCCACTCCATGCCTCTGGCAAGTGCACTGTGGCAGCAAGTGTCCTCGGCGTCCCACTCTAATAGCTAGAGGCAGGCAGTGACACAGGAGAAGGGGCACAGAGCACATGAGGGCCCCTGTAGCCCCTGCTGGAGTTGCCTTCTCTGAGCCCCCGTCACCGGGGCTGACTCAGGCTGAGAGCCTTGCTCTGTGTCCTGGCTGAGGACATGCTAGGTGAGTGCCGGTGAGCGTTAAGATGGCAAGCTGCTCCAAGGAGCCCGGGCCTGTGGAGTCGTCCGAGATTCGGTGGCTGTCCCCTGAAGAAGGTGATGTTCTTTCCCAGACTGACGCAGAGGGTGGATTCTGCAGGATTAACCAGGAAGGGCCAGTGGGTTCGTGCCCCCCTTGCAGCCTGCCCGTGATGGGGATTTATAGGAGGGAAGGTCTGGGGCTGTCCGGACCCACAGAGGACTCAGAGGAGAACAGGGAAGGAGCAGGCTCTGCCCTGCTGCCAAGGTTGGGAATGTCCAGAAGGGCAGCGAGCCACCCCCTAGCGGGGGAGGGAAATGGCACTTTCCCTTCCACTGGCTTTTAATTAATGCATTGGTCTGTATTTGAATTTCCTCCTGTAAGCAAGTGAACAAGATAAAAATTCAAAACACCTGGTGGTTCAAAACTTACACATTTTTAAAGAAATGCTGCTAATAAAGATGATAACAGAAAAGATGAAATCCAGATGAAGCACAGCTGCTGCTTCAAGTGACAAATTCGCATCCCTTTCTTCTCTCTGAGTGGGGAGAGGGGAAGTCTCGAGACGGATTCCCGTCACCATTACCCCGAGCAGAGCCGTTATTTTCGCTGTAAGAACACTTGCCCAGCATCTTCACACACGGGCCGGGCGCTGTGCCTGTGGCCAGCACATTGTCTTCCCCAGGAGCCTGGGGAGCCACCACCAGCCCCAAGGGCAGGGCGCTGGACAGCAGTGGCGATGCCAACTCTGTCAGGCAGCATTTGTCAGGGTGACTCCGAGACTGGTGGTAACTCCTATTAATTACGTTAAAATGAAAGGGGGCTTTGCACTTTTTTTTTTGCAGGTTTTGGCCGGGGCCAGGTTTGAACCTGCTACCTCCGGTATATGGGAGATATACCTACTCCTTGAGCCACAGGTGCCACTACCTTTGCACTTTTTAAAAACAAGTGCAACCTGTTATTTTGAGCCACATGGAAATCTGAATGTCCCTGCTTTGAAAATGTAGCGTCTACACAGACGCCGTAAACCAGACTCGTGATGCTCATCCGGTCGAGGCAGTCACAGAGACCTTCCCGAGGCAGCATTTTGTCTTTTGTGGTCTTTCCTGGGGACAGAATAAGAAATGCATGACCAGGAAGCAGGAGAACTAGCAGAAGTCCAGGGTATGGGGCCAGGGAGATAGGGGAGACGCCAGGGCAGTGATTTTCAACCCATGTGCCGTGAGAGGATCTTAGATCTGCTGGGAAAATTTCCAAAGACCATTAATTAAATTATTTGTGAAAGAAGTTCAAAGCACAGTAAGTATATTCTGTTTTTTACTTTTTTTCATCAACAAAATTTAAGGATGCCACAGAAGTTTATCTATAGGTTCAAGTGTAACATTAAACATCAAAACAAACATTAAAAAAAAAACATTAAAAAAAAAAAAAAAGAATGGTTGAAAAATACTGGCTAGGGCAAGGTGAGCCTGGGTGGGACCAGAGGAATGTCTCCCTGGCGGTGCCCCTGCAGGGAAGAGGCCTCTCCTGGGCAACCTGCAGGGGACACGAGAGCTGGAAACAGGTTGCCGGTGGCTTGGGCGGGACAGCAGCCCACAGCCAATGGGTGCTGACCGATTGCACCATTTCTCAGAGATGAGTTTCCCATGCTGGCAGGAGGGGGGACTGGGTCTCAGACCATCAACTGGGTGGGTCTTGGTCCATGATCTTATTTGGGGGCTAGCACCCCTCTGCGAGTTGAACACGTTCTACCTATTCTATAGACATGAAGAAACGCCCGTGTATATTAGGGTTTTAGTCACCTCAGAGGCTCGGAGGGCCACAAACCCACCCTCCAGGGTTCCGGGCTAGGACTCTCAGTTCAGGGAAACCCCGTTTCCCAGGGGCAACGCAGTGGCCCAGAGCATAGCTGGGGCTTTCACCACTTGGTCCCCATCCAAGCTTCACCCACTTCCAACCTGAGCCTCAGTTTCCTCGCCTGTCAAAGTGGATTCATGCTTGTGCTCAGCACACGGAGTTGCTTTGGGATTTTTTTGTTTTAAAGACAGAATCTCATTCTGTTGCCGTGGGTAAGAGTGCTGTGGCATCCTAGCTCACAGCAATCCCAACTCTTGGGCTCAAGCAAGCCTCTTGCCTGAGCCTCCTGAGTAGCTGGGACTATAGGAGCCCAGCACAACGCCCAGTTAACTTTTCTCTTTTTAGGAGAGATGGGGTCTCATTCTTGCTCAGGCTGGTCTCAAACTCTTGAGATCAAGGAATCCTCCTGCCTTGGCTCCCCAGAGTGCTGAGATCACAGGCTTGAACCACCATGCCCAGTCTGACACGGGCAAGCAGGAGGTCAGGTGCCAGCAGGGCTGACTGTTAACACGCAGCCCTTATTACCATTCTCCCCTCGACATTGTTACTGACAAGCAAACCTGAGCCTGGACATGGAAAGCGACTGTCTCAGGGTCACATGGGGTCCAGAGGGTCCCACCATAGCCCCCACTTTGGGCTCTTCCCGGGGTCCTCGTGCCCTTTTCCCTGCCATTGCCTCCCCACCGGCTGGCATCCCCAGAGAGCAGAGCCAGAGGGTGCAGCTGCTGGGAACTGGCAGTGGTTAGGGTCAGGGCAGTACCTGGCACCATGTGCTTTGGGACCATCCGAGAAAGTTGGTCTGCTTCCTCCAGCCTTCGTGGACCTCCTCCTTTGTTTTTATTTCTTGGTGTGTAATGGTCCAGCCATTGTATTTTCTACTTGTTTTAGTGGGCACCTTGTGCCCTGTGTATGGACTAAGTTCTTTAGAGGCAGAAATATGGCTTTCGCTGTGCTCAGATAATAAGACACGAACTATAAACGCAGATGTGAGCGTGTGTATCTGGCATCCCCTCGGGAAGCAGTTCTCAACCTGTATTAAAGGGTTGCAGCATTAGGAAGGTTGAGAACCGCTGCCCCAGGGCGACTATAGGATATTCTGGAGGTGCCAATCTCATCCCTCACTCCTCCCTCTTCCCAAAGGAAAGTCTTTTCAGCCAGTGAGTGTCCAGATCTATGATGGAGTAAAGGAATGAGGAACCGGACACAGAGGACAGTGACGCAGGGCTCAGAGTGCGGAGTTTGAAGGGATTTCTGCCCCATGCAATGTCCAGGTGTGAGGACAAAGGGCAATGGGAAAGGCCTTCTGCTGGGCTGGTGCAGGGGATTCCTTGTGGTTCTGGAGTGAAGGATGTGATAGCTGCACTGTATCTCGGACTGTCAGCAGCTTTTTGAGACTGAACTATATAGACTCTGGGTAGGCAAAGGTTCCAACTGTATTTTCCAGAAGGTAAAAGTGTACCTGCTGTAGGACCCACTAAATGGTTCCTGAATGAATTGGTGGATGTGAGTATTCACAAGCTTTGAAGCTGGCGTATACCTTACAGAGCACCTCTGCTCTGGGGTCTCAAACCCAAATGCTTCTATAAAATGTCCACATAAAACACAGGATGCCCAGTTGAAATCGAATCTCAGATTAACAATGAATACTCTTTGAGGATAATTTTGTCCCAGATACATGTATTATGTGGAGCTAAATTTGCTGAACACAGAGGCTTTAGGGGCTGTGCCCACCATGGAGTCTACACGAGTGAAATGAGCCATTGGATAATCAGGTGAGGCAGGGAGTGATGTCCTCAAATCCGTGAGCAGGTGCCCTGAGCGGGCAGAAGTGCAGCGTCCAAACCAGTGGGTCATTGTGAGCAGGTCCCACGCCAGACGGGGAGTAAGAGCCCCCCAGTTAGGGTAGGGAGGGAGCCTCAGCCAGCGCCCGCCCCCATGCCGCTGCCCTCCCTCTGCGTCACTGTGGGAAGCTGTGTGTGCGTCAAAACGAGCCCCCAGATGCCGCCCCTCCCACCCCCAAGTGGGCAGAAGATGAACAACCCTGCAGGGTGGCACAATTTCATGGATCAGTAGGTGTAGCCAGCTCACATTTTTCCCCCAAGATAATTAAGCTGTTGCCAGACTCTGAGCCTCAGCGTGGTTTGCCTTGGATGTGACGGCAGCCCCAACAACCTGCCTGTCCTCCCCGCTGCAGCCAGCTGACATTGTTTTTGTTTTGTTTTTGCCATTTGAGGAGCTCCTGATGAAGACATGACAGGGGCGGCATTAGGTGCCATGGTCTAGCATCTTGGGCGACTGTCTGCTCCTTTGGAGTCTCTGTTTCCTCATCTGGAAGATGAAAGAGTGGGACAAATGGTCATGAAGGGCCCCTCTGGGCTCTAATGAGGGTGACCAGATGCCTGCATTTGCCTGGGCAGGTCCCCAGGTATGCCTGATGCTCAGGATGGTCCCACATGACGCCCCTATCACTCGGCCATGACAAATCATCCACTCTGGCTACCCAGCAGCGTGCGGCCTGCGGGGACAGACCCCCCACTGTTCCCAGCTCCACACTGGCCACTAGCAAGTCCTGCCGACCAGCTTTGTGCGAGCGTCGGCCGGCCCCGCCACGGATGCCTCCTCTGGACCCTGTGCCCAGGCACACTCCTGCCAGCCTCGTCGCAGCCCCTAAACCCAGGACATCAGGTGAAGTGGGATTTTCAGTCACTGGAATAACTAGAATCCTAGGGATGTGAATTAGATAATCTTCAAAATAGCACCTTGCAGTGCAGCTTGTGGTCCGATGTCCATTCACTGGCCACCTGAACATTATGGTGTGGGCGAGTCTCTCCTCCCTGCTCCCTGCCATGGGGGTGTCTTCCCTCCCTGCCCTGCAGGTGTTTCTGCCCCTCTAAGAAGGCCACACATGGGCCCAGGAGCTCCAGACACAGCACCGTCCCCAACCTCCAGGCCTCTAAGATATCAGCAGGACCTAGAGGGTTCGGAGTTTACATGGAGGTGAGCGATCAGCTGAGGGCAGAAATGAGGGGGACCCAGGCGGCCCAGGACCTCAGAACTGTAAAAGCCCTACGTGGTGATAGTGACAACCCTTCTCACTTCCAGATGGGAAACTGAGGTTGGGGCTGGACCTCCCCGGGAAGCAGTGTCAAGAGGCAGAGAGGAGCAAGGACCCCACGGCCAGATCCAGCTCCCCCGGGGGCCACCACTGGCCGCATCCCTCGGACAAAAGACTTGACCTCTTGGTCTCATTTTGCTCACCCACAAAATGGGGAGAGTATGAGCCCTGACATTTCAGGGGCATTTGAGGAGGAAACGAGTTACGGCCCGTGAGCAGGCTGAGTGAGCTGAGACGTTTTTGTGATGGCCTCAGTTTGCTGCCTTCTCTGTGTCTGCTGTCCCCCAGATTTCTAGGATGAATCCGAACCTTTCAGTCATGTGGTTTGTGTGGGCTCTGAGGTGGTTTGGGACAATCACAGACCCCGTGTTCTTTGATATCGTTATGGATTCAAGAATGAGGTTGCCACACAAATTAGGCCCATCAGAGCAAACTTCAGGACGTGTCAGAGGGGTTGGGAGGGCAGCCTCTCTTCTGCTGGAGGGCAACAAGAGGCACGAACCCTCCGGGTGCTGTTGGAAGCCATCTGACTGCCATGATGTCATCCTGAAGGCAGATCTGCTGAATGCTGGAACAGACTGAGCCTGAAGCCCACCCTCACTGTGCCTGGACTTGCCAGGTACATGGGCTAATAAAATCTCTTTAGTATCTGAACCAGTTTGGATATCTGATACCTGTGTCCTAACTTCTTTATTAACATAATCTTCCAAGGTCACACAGTGCCAGGGCTCAGCACCTTCAGCCTGTAGCTAAGTGGGATCACACATGAGTCTCAGGCAGCATTTCACACACACAGGCACTCCATAAAAATTAACAGTCTTCCTTTACTTCCTGTCCTATTGTATTCAAAGCAATTTCCACAAACACCAACAAAAATGAGATTTCCAGACTGCTCGTGGAGGAATATACTTGTTAGTCTGGACTGTTTGGGGCTTTGTCAAAGTAATTGCATGTCTTGGGAAATATTAATACAATGCCTTTATTTCTCCCTTGAGATAGAATATGTGACACAGTAACCCATCTGGAATGCAGAGAGGCTCTTGAACGGGGGCTGTAGGGCTGACTTTAAAACCAGGAAAGGGTTATGTTTAGTAAAGTCTTTAATAATTGTTTTTGCACAATTCTACTCGATGCTTGGAACTCCCGTAAGCAAAGGTCGGGAATCCAGTTGAAAGACTTTGCCTTGGTCGGCAGGCAAGTCTCCCCTCCACAGTGTGACTGAGGGACCCAGGCTCCCCCTACCCAGTGACTCCCCTGTCCCCAGCTGGAGTTCATAACCCACGCTCTGGACCACGGGGAACACGGGAGCTTCATGAACCAGGGCGGGAAAACAGAGCAGCCTGCTGTTTGCTGGTCTCGAACTGAAATAGAGCTTTTGCTGCCGTCACGAACACAGGCAGAAAACAGCAATGGTATTAGCAGAGTCTGTGAAACTTCCTGCCTCTGGAAATCAGAGGCTGTCTTATCACACTTCAGCTGTGGACATCCTGAAAGTGGGACACTTTCGTTTGAGGTTGCAGTGGCTGCTATGCTTTGTTCCTGGATGTGTTAGCGAGGAAGGGCTTGCAGCTGGTTGATTCGCTGTCACAGGCACTACATGTCTCGGTGTGACTGAGTCTCTTTCTGCCCCTAAGTATGCCACAAATTCAAAAGCGTCATCCTGAGGAGGTTCCACAGGCTCACCCGCTGCTGAAAGGTCCAGGCTGGATGAGAGAACAGCCTGGGGGCTAGTTCAGTGCCCCCAAGGGCGGGGGGAGCAGGGACACACCTGTGCATCTCACCAGCCTTGGCTGAGCACAACCTGGGCAGCCTCCTGAAAGCCTCACTCCAGAGCCACAGCTGGGCTGGGGGCCGGGACGTGGAGCCACAGAGTGGGCAGCGCTTGGCCACGGGAACGTGGGGATGGTGCATGGCAGGAGGCCCCTTCACCAAGTGCTCAGATCTAGGACTGTCACGAAGGTCAAAAGAGGCTCCCCACAGAATGGCCTCCCACGCCGACCATCACTAACATCACTGTGCACTTACTATGCTCCAGGATGCCTGTTTCCTGGGGGTCCCCCCCAGACATGGCAGTTGGTCTGGTTCATCCCTGTTGAACCTGAGGTCCAGTGGGAATCCCACAGAAATTGGGACCAGGAGTAGTCATGGTATGCAACGGTTTCTAGGACACTTCTGTCCCAGAAGAGGGATGCGAGAGGCCGGGTCCTCCTCCTACAGGCACTGGGACTGGCTCTGACCCCGCCTCCTGCTCCAGGGGGAGGTTTGGCTGCTCGAGTGCACGTGTGAGCAAGCCAGCACAGACTTACACACCCTTGTACACATCAGCCAGGTGCTGCCTCCGACTCCCACCCTGCCTCCAAGTGGAATATTTATGATTTTTAATAAATGGTGGCCGTGGCTAATTAGGCTCCTCACCCACGCCCCTGAGGCCACGAAGGGGCTGTGACGTCGGCGTTTCCTGCCTCTGAGCGAGATGAGGCCACACATGCCACACAGATGAACTCACGGGGCAGCGGCTCTGTCCCTGCTGCTGGGAGAGGGCTCGCCTTTCAAACCAGATTAAAAGAAAACAAGAGTGTGGCCCCTCCCCAGCTCCACCAGCCTGGAATTATGCACTTCAACAAAGGAGGAATGCGGCCCATTAATTACTCTTTGTCGTCAATTAAATACTATGTGAAATACTGCCTCGCTGTGTGCAGTCGCTCCTCCAAGGGTGGCGGGGTGGCCGTCCAGCCCCGAGCCCATCTGACTGTCCTGGCACAGAGAGGCATCTCTCGCTGTGCACCCGGAGCTGCCTGCAGGGAGGAGTCGGGAGGTCCCCGAGGGGCCTGTGGGTGGAGGAAGCTCCAGGGCTTGAGCTCCCCAGCTCCAGGGCATAGCGCTGAGTGGACTGCCACCCACCAGAGACCGGGACAGTTCCTTCCACGCACCTTGGTGACCGATCTTGGAGCTGGGCACATCTCAGTCCAGCAACTGAGCAGCCCTGGCTCATTAGCTCTAAGGAGCGCAGGGTTTGGGGAAGAGACAGTGAGGATGGCTGCCACCTTGCACCCTGTGGGGGTTGAAGGGATCCCGTCCCCACTAGGTATTTGTGGGCACGATGCTGGTGCTATGGGGGTTGAGGGGTGTAGCCGAGGTGTGCGGATGGGGAGGTCATGATCTCATTCCTGCCATCGCTGGCCGGGTGCCTAGGCAGGAAACCAGCTTGGAGCCAGGCTGCTGGGTCAGTGCCGTGGGGCCACTCAGGGCCCAGGGCACAGCAGTGACTGGGTGGCCTGTGTGGTCTCAGCTTCCTCCTCCGTGGAGCAGAGGTCCCCATGTGCAGCCCCTGGGCACTGGAAGCATTTAGTGCACCCTCCAGGCACATGCTCAGAACCGACCCAGGCACCCCCGCTGTAGGGATCACAGGAGGAATTGTTTTTAAAATCCACAGAGGGCATCAATAATCAGCCCAGCAGCCAGGGGGTCCTGGTCAGGCGTTTTGCGGAATGACCTTCATGATGGCAGATTTCTCTTCTGTTGTCTCCCACGTAGCCCGAGGCTGTGATCTTTGGGGGAGAATTGGCAGAAGTGAGGTGCCCTCCTGTGCCATCCCTCGGCACCTCTGCTGAGGTGACCTGTCCATCATTGTTTCTCTCCTGTACTCTGGACCAGGGCACATCTGAGCTGTCCCTCTCAGAGGCCGGGTCGTCTAAGAATTTGTGGTCGCTTGCTGAAACCCAGCAGTAATTAGTGAGTCTTTTAGGGGAGGTTTTTTTTTTTTCTTTTTCATTTTTCTTTTTGTCCTAGGGGAGATATTTTGAGGCTATGCCACCATCCTGTTCCTTAAAATTCGTCCTCCTAATCTTAGCATCGTCAACACACGCGCAGAAGCCCTGACGATGGGGATGTCTTAGCTCCCTCGTTCCTTGTATATTTATTTTAGAAATCTTCTGTAAGGAAGGTCAATCTGCTCTCATCCATTTATGTATGTATTCATATCAGCGTGGACGATTCTATTATTTGAGTAATAATCCAATATTCTCACTGTTTTCACATTGGCGCCTGTAACCTTTTGACATTCCTCCATTCCTTTTAAAAATATGGATTTTCTTATTTTCTGGTGCTACAAGTCACTCTGGGCTCATCCTGCATTTTCCCTGCCTAGCATCAGGTCTCCAAGGCACCGTGAACCAGCTCCCTGTTACACCTTCCCCAAAGTCACACCGCAGATGGCGAGTTGGTCAGGGCTCCCCAGAGACAAAGCCAACTGATGTGCAGAGACTCCTGCAAGGCGGGGTTCACTGTGGGGACTCACTGACAGAGACCAGGCAGCCAGCTGGATGCTGGGAGAGCTGCTGGCTTCTCTCCGTCTGAGTCTGAAGGCCTGAGAACCAAGGAAGTCAACAGTCATCCCCGGCCCAAGGCTCAAAACTGGGACCAGCAGCTAGTGGCTGGTGTAAGTCAGGAGCAGGAATGCCCACCCGCCAGGACCCCGACACCACAGGCAAGGGGAGGTGAGTCTCTCAGGCCTGGAAGACAAAATGGACTTGCCCTTCCCCCGCCTTTCTGCTCCTTCTGGGCCCTCACTGACACAGAGGCGCCCACGGTAGGGAGGGTGGTCTTACTTACTCCGTTCACTGACCCCAGTGTTTACCTCTCTCGCAGACACACCCAGAAATTATATAATTGCAGCCATCTGGACATCTCTCCCAGTTAAGCTGACACCAAAATCAACTGTCACAAGCCCTCCCCTTGTCAATTGGACACCGATAGACCCCTACTTAAACCACACTTAATCTCCAAGTAAAAACAACAAGGTCACAATTCCAGACACATCATACCACCACCCCAAGGGGTATGATGGAGAACCAGCCCCTTCCCCAGAAGAGGAAGAAAGTCCTGATGGACTTTCCTTCCCCTCCTGACCTCCCAGAAATTAAACGTTGTGATATAAAGTCGAAACTTCCATGCCGATATATAAAGTCAACACAGGTTATGTTACATGATAAGGAAAGAAGAAAGGGAGGCGAGAAAGCAAAGATATTTTCTTCCTCTGGGTATTTCTGCGTACAAAGTTACAGCAGGAGTGAGGAGGAAATATTCCTAGTGAGTGGGAAACGCCGTGTCTGATATTCTGACTTCCAAACAGTAAACGTCTGACAGTTTGTTTATGAACCTGTTGAGAGTATTTCACGCTGTGTCTTTTTGACATAATCCAGTGTCTGTGGTCCTGTGGATGTCGGGGGGCAGCCTGGCGGGATGATGAGGGTCTGCAATAGTGAAGCTAGAAGATGGGGTGGCGGGAAGGTGGGCGGACGGTGTGTGGGGGCTGTGCAGGCATCTCGGCCTTCAGGTGGGCAGACGAGTACTGACCAGGACACTACCCCTCAATACCCCAGTGTTCACCCGTTACCACGTCAGGAGGCTGTGGGATCACCCGGGGCTGTGCGGGCAGATAAGCCCCCAGGAATTCTTTCCATTAAACTTGTCCCGTACCATCCCCAACATGGCAGCTCATGGGTGATCACTTACATAATTCGGCCGTGACGGTGTGGCCCCATGTCGTGGCTCTGGGCACGTGAAGGACTTGTTGGTGTCACCAGGACCACCACTGGCTTCAACAGACAGGAGGCACCGGTTCTGCCCCTGACGGGGCTGCCAGGCTCCTGTAGCCTTTAGCTTGGTTCCCCTAAAGCCTTTGATATTTTCCTGGACGCCCCGGCCACCTTGCCACTCAAGTAGGAGTCAGCAACATGAGCGCACATCTGTTCTTCCCCCTGGAGAAAGGCACTGACATAGAGGGGAGGGCAGGACCCCAGGGGCAGTAATTTCCATATTGGCAGCCACGGTGTTTAGGCAGGAAAAGGGCTGGCAAGGGTCTCTGAGGTGGGTGGTGGCACCTGTGACATAATTAGCCCATGTGCACCTCACCTCCCGTGGTTCACTGGCTCGGGAGCTGAGCATTAGTTAAGGGCTGTGACAGGGACCCCCCACCTTGCAAGGGCACATGTGGCTGAGGAATTCAAATCATCAGGCGACCTGTCTTGGGAGCTCTCTGTCATAACAGACATCACTCCCTGTCTCCCGAGTTACCAGCAAATAAACTGAGGCTCAGAAAGGGGAGGAAACTTCGCCTCAGTCACACAATTAATAAGAATGGCAGAGCCAAGATTTAAATCCAAGTCTTCTGACTCCAAAATTCACACCAGAAAGCACGATGCTATAGTGCTCGTGTTACAGAAACTGATTTTCATAGAGTGCTTAGAAAGGGTCCTGAAGGGAACTCTGTGCAAGCAAGGTTAGATAGGACTAAATTAAGGAAGTACAAACTGTCCAGTAATTATTACACAATAAATGTTAATCAGATAGTTAGCATAAAAATATCCATTTTTTTTTATGTTTGGAATTTGCCAAAAAGCCCCACAATCCTCCAGGTCCTCCAGAAACCACAGGCTCAGCCCCAAACCCCCACTGGCTCACCCTCCCGAGCCCTGGAGCTCTTCTGGTCCATAAGCCACGCCAGGTCAGGTGAGTCTCGATTTTTCTTTTGGAAAATGTAGAAGCCATTGCATGAACTGTTTTTCCTTTTTTATAAGGTTACAGAAGTGCAGAAAGTTCCGGGGAGCAGGCTGAGTCCAGCGGCCTCCCTGAGAGCAGGGCAGATGGCTGAAACCTGCGGCTAATCCCATCTGCGCCCAAACCAGGGGCGTGGACTCAGGCCCGGCTCACAGCCATTCTGGACCCCGGTTTGTCTGTGATGTGGGGATTGGGCAGGTATTTATCAGTAATGTTCTTTCTTAGGCCATATGGAAGGACACATCCTTATGACACGGCTACCTTGCGGAACACGCCCTCAGAGGGAGGTCAGCTGCTCTGGCTTCACACTACTTACTTCTATGTACATGAGTTTCGAATGGGTCCCCAGGGGTTTACAGTGAAACACAGCTCCGGCCCGCTCTCACTGCCCTTCACGGCCCTCTGGCCGTGCTCCTGGCTTAGGGCTGAGCTGTCAGGGAGGACACATGCCCCTGGGATGCTCCCTCTGTGCCGAGACATTGCTCTCTCCTTGACCCCTTTGTGCTCTCTGCTCTGGAAGGTAAAGTCCAGCCCCTGACACCAAGGCTGACAGAAGTCCAGGTCTCGTGCCCTCCCTGCCCCCAGGGCTGAATGTGAAAGCAGGGACACCTTTCCTCCTCGGTGTTCTAAGTTCCAGCGTGGTCTAGAAAAGGAAGAGAAGGAATTTCATCAAAGAGCCGCAGGGAACAGCTTTTCAGAGGCATTTTGTATGCTGTGTCTGTCCAACACATTTCCCAGGGACTCTGTTAGCCTGGAAGATGGGAGGAAGGATGAGCTACGAGGATCCTGCACGGCTGTGGCTGGCAGGGTTCATGAGTGTCCGTCTGCACCTGGAGTGGCTTTGGACTTCCTCACCATGGCCTGCACGTCCTCTGGAGTACGGCCCTGACCTGCCCCCTGGCCTGACCCTGGCCGCATGGCCTTTTTGTCTTCCTCCACCCCAGCTCCTCTCCAATCTTGGGGTTTCCTCACTCACTCTCCCAGTGACTCACTCGGTGGCTCATCCCCTCCGTTCAGCCGCAGACTCGGAGAAGCCAGCCCTCACCTGGTTAGAACTAGCCTCTCTGCACATTGTCTTGCTCCATACTTTCCATGGCATCTAATGCCATATAAAATTATTACATATTTATATTTTTTTGCATTTATCATGTGTTTATTTTCTCTCTCTGGTCCACAGGGGCCAAGGGCTGTGACAGCCAGGTTTGGGCCAGTCCTGCTGCTACTGTCTCCCCAGTGCAGAGGAAAGCAGGTGGGGGGTGCTCAATTTACTGAAGTGTTCTGTGAACAATATAAGATCTCAAAGCAGATGCTGTCCCTGCTTTTCCAAAGACTCGCTCACAGTGCGTTAGAGCAGAGAGCTCCTAGATGGTTACATGACATCCTGCAGTCTTCCTGAGTCTCATCACTCAGAAAGAAAGCCAGAAGTGGCAGGTCCCCCGTGGGAAGAACTTTAATTCCCACAGGAGGGCACGGATTGCCACCAGGAACACCAGGGAAGAGTGTGTGGTTGGTCAGCATCTGACCGTTTCACAGGGCAGGTAGACGGGCAGCAGGGCCGTGAGCTGGGACTGCTCAGCACCGGCCAAAGTCGTGTCATCCCTGGGTGAGAGTCGGTCTCTCTCCCACCTTCTGTACCTGCCTTTCCTCCTCTCCCCTTCTCGCTCCCTCTCTCTTTCTCTTCTTCCTCCCTCTGACTCTTTATACCCCTTCCCACACCTAAACCTTCTTTCAAAGGGTTCCACCTGACTTGGACGGCTTACTCAGGCTTCTCACTCCATTTAAAGCCAGCAAATGAAGTACATTGCCTGTGTCTGCATAATTCCTCCCTGGGGCACCTCAACTTGTGTGTGCACCCTGGTTATGACCTGGGTGACCTCACGCCGTGGGAGTCTCAGTCTGAACTTCAGGGGTGACCAGCACCCTGGAGAACTCCCTGTGCACAGAGGCTGAATGACAGTAAAGAGTGCCCCTCATCACCAGGAATAGCTTACTCTCTGACCTCCCTGCCACCACTTCCTCCAGGAAGCCCTCCTGCATACACCACACCCCCAGGGGCAACTTGCAGGGATTCCGAGAACAATTTGAGGGGCCTCCTTTTTCCCCAGTGGACGCTGAGCTTGGGGTCTTGTCTGTTTCTGCTCCCTACGTCGGGGCGAGCAGACGCCTACCACACCTCCAGCTCTCAGTGCCACTTGGCTTAATGGCAAATGCGCTTCTTTTAAAGTCCTGCTGTGACCTCCACCGAGCCCTTTGTGGGCGTCTGCCTGTGTTGGGATCGTGCCAGCTGCGTGGCAGCCCTGCCTGGTGGGCCCATTGCTCGAGTGTGGAGATGAAATCACTGAGGCTGAGAGAAGCCGAGGGACCTGCCCGGGCTGGGAAGACTCAGAGCTGGAACCTGCACCAGTTAACTCTTTAGGCATGGTCCAGACTAACCCCGGATGAGCTTTGCAATGATTCTGACAAGGCTTTAAACACTTTTTAATCATGAAAAATAATCTATATACAAGAAAGGGTATAAAACCTACATGCACGTAAAACAAATCGCTATGAGCAATTGCTGGCAGCACCCCAAGCCCTCTCTTTGCTCCTTCCCCTTGGGGACCCTCCCTGGGCCCAGATCAGACAGTGGTGGAACCTCTGTGGCGGCACGTCCTTGACCTTTACAGCCGTGAACAGCCTCAGGGCGCTGCCTGATTTGAACTTTGCAGAGCATCATCGTAGTGTCTATGTTAGCGCACACTGTGGCCTTTAGCTCCTCATTATACCCGAGTGTTCACCTGCAGCCTGCTCACCCTCACTCTGGCACGAAGGTCCCGGCACTGGCAGCTGGTGGATTTAGATCCCTGTGAACAGACGCTGGAGTCACTTCCAGCGTGAGTGCCGCTGTGATTGTCTTGGGTAGACATCCACATGCGCCTGGGCACAAGCTTTGCCAGGCTGCACTTAGGGAGGAAGTCCCTGGATCTTAGGACCTGCTGGGCTTCAGCTTTCTAGACCTTTCCTAGCTTCTTCGTCAGAAGGCATCCTGATCTGGACGTTTCCCGTCTGATGAGCTGCAGTCAGCCTCCACGTTGCTTCTACCCACTCAGTCTCTTGTGTCCTCTGCAACCAAGAGCACCCTCCTAGCTCAATGCTCTTTGCCACGAACACCACAGCATCACCCCACAGTGCAGCGGTTCTCAACCTTCCTAATGCCGCAACCCTTTAACACAGTTCCTCATGTTGTGGTGACCCCCATCCATAAAATTATTTTTGTTGCTACTTCATAACTGTAACTTTGCTACTGTTATGAATCATAATATAAATATCTGATATGCAGGATGTATTTAGGTGACCCCTGTGAAATGGTCATTCTGCTCCCAAAGGGGTCACAACCCACAGGTTGAGAACCGCTGCCATAGTGATGGTCAATTCTCTGTCCGATGGACGGGTGGGTCCGCCCTCCTTGCCTTCGATGTTTGAATCCTTTCAACTGGCCTGAGCAAGCCTCTAGGACGTCTTTAGACAAATTAGGTAAAGTTGCCCTCTCTGCAGGAGGCACCTATGTCTCAAAGGAGTAGGGCGCCAGCCCCATATACTTGAGGTGGTGGGTTCAAACCCAGCCCCAGCCAAAAAAAAAAAAAAAGCTTCAAGATGCCATCTCTTGTTGGGCAAATGGCAGAATGTCCCCCACTCTGCACAGAAACCATTTCAGTGGCTTATGGCAGGAATAGTGGGTCCCGAACAGGATTTTAGCCCCCACCACTGCTTTGTCCTGCTGCCTGGGTGACCGACACAGCCAGGTCCAGCCCTGCACAGCAGCCCCACCTGCACCGGCCTCCCCGAGATCTCTGACCACATCCCATCCGTCCATCCGTGTCTTCTGCAGCAGAATGAACACCACCCACCAGGTGCCACCGTCACCAAGTCTTTGGCGTTCCCAAGAAAGCAGTTTCCTAAACATGTGCGCAGAGAAGGGCAGTTTGAAGAAAATGACAAAATTTCTTTCCCCGTGAGCTGTGAGGGAACGAGAACTGGGGAGTGAGTCGAGCCAGAAAACCCCTTCCTGCACTTAATGCTGGGCTTAGCTCTAGACTCAGGGACCCCCCCATGGCTTCTGTTCTGGAGTCTTGGTCTGGGATGAGAAGGGACACACAGCTCCCAGGAGACATCGTCATACCACGGCCATCTCTGCAAGAGGATGCTGGTAATTTCTGTGCCTGAGGTCCAGAAAAGACCTGATTCAGACGCAGTGGTTTGGAACTAACCTGCTCAGCTCAGCCAGCCAGGGGACAAGTCAAATCTGGCCGAGGGTGCTTTGGAAAGGAGGTGGACATGGGTGGGACAGACTTCTCAGTGAACAAAGACGGCCCTTGGCAGCCTGGACCATGGCCGTGTTTTCTAAAATGGCATTTTATTGCCTACATAATGCAATTTTATGACAAATCCTGGGCTCTGTTCCCACACCCTGTATTAAGTTATTTCTTTTTATTATGCTCATTTTATTGATGATGTCATGACATGGCCCATCAACCCCTAATTAAAACCATGGCTACGATGTTAGGCTTCCTTTAAACCGTGACAGCTGGGGCTTGGGAGAGTCGCTGACACCAGGACGGATGAGGACCCTGCTCACTCCTGGGCGGTGGCTGTGGGTCCCCAGGAGGAACCGAGAGATTCTCAGAGGTGCTGGGGGGGAGGGATTCCGGGGTGTAGGGGATGAACTGTGCCCCCAGGGAAAGTTATGTGGAAGTTTTAAGCCCCGTACCTCTGAAGGTGACCTGACTTGAGGGTCGCTGCAGATGTGATTAGTTAAGACGAGGTCACGCTGGCGAGGATGGCCCCTGATTGATGTGACTGGAGTCTTTGTGAGAAGGTGGTTGTGTGAAGATGCAGAGATGCCCGGGGGACACCACGTGAAGGTGGGTCAGAGCTCACGGTGATGCTGGGGAGCAGCCAGGGTCCCAGCCGGACAGACCCCCCTCCCTGCCCTCAGTGATCAGCCCCAGTGATACCTGGACTTCTGACTTTTGGCCTCCAGAACCGTGAGACACCCTGTCTGTGCTACTTTGTTCTGCCAACCATAGGAAATAAACGCTCAGAGTTTGGCTGACTCTTCCTGAGTTTAATGGCCTGGAAATGGCCAACCATAGGCAGATTCTTTTCATTTACCTCTCAGTCTCTGTGACGAGAGCTGCGACCCTTCGCGAGGTGGGGTCTCTTACCAGGTTCCCGGCGCACCTGTAATCACAGCATCTTCATGCCAGAGGAGGACAGCAGCCACCTGACTCAGGCTCCTGGGAACGAGATTCAGCCTAACCTGTGGCTTTTCACTGACGCACTTGTACCGTTCCTCACAATCTCTACACGAAGGCCCGTCTTTGAAAATTTTGCTCAGAGCTTACGTTCCCATACGTGTTTCCAAACAACTCATCTTCCCTTTATTATTCAAAACTCTTCAAAAAGTTTGAAAGAGAAATGTGTGGTTCCTTCTGGTTTCATGCGAGTGTTTTTCAATTTACACGCGGGGTCAGCATGCAGTGTCACCGCCTCTGCAATCCCTCCTCTTCCCGATGTGAGTTAACTTGTTATCATGAAAATCTGGAGGAAAAAAGTCAATGTATCCCGCACTTCGGTGGAATATGTGAACTTAATAATGGGAACAAGCCATCTGGGAACGAACTCTCGGTTCTTATTTCACTTCAATGTTTTAATGATGTTTTAGGGAGTGGGCGAGCCCTGTTTCTGGATTTCAGCGAGGAAGTTGCGGGCACCACTGCAGTGCAAAGCTACTGTCCTCGCTGAGCAGTTAATCTAGGGCAAGGCCCTCTGCCAGGGGTGATTCGCTGCCCAGGGACAGCTGGTTCATGAGTGAAATATATCTGGGCATCACCCGCACACAGGCCTGCCGCAGGAGCCCCGTTAGTGGGCTCCAATCTTCAGCTCTGCCCAGCAGGGGATGCCGGGTTCGCCATTCCTCTTCTTCGGCTGGCTTGGCGCAGGGACCGTCCATTAGTGCACCGAGACCAGGCATGAGAAGCACATTCCTGACTCTGGGGATGACCAAGAATGTCTCTCCTCCACCCCCACGTCTGACTGATAGCTTTGTCAAGTTGGGAGTTCTCAGCTGGAGATGCTTTCTGTTGACGAGTCCAGGCTCGGCTCCCCTTGCTCCTGCCCCATGTCGGTGTTGAGAAACCTGAATTTTGGCTCCCTTCCTAGGAGATCTCCTTACTCCCCTCCTCCACCTTCTCTCCGGAACTTTTCCTTTGCATATTCTATCGTTATCTTTCACCGCCAAGAGCTCTCTGAGAGGCAAGGGTTTTTTTTCCTCTTTTAATGAAATACTGTTCTTGTTTCATGAATATAATATTTTTCCCTTCTCTTTCAGAGGTTATTTGTGGTAGTTTATCTTGTTGTAAATTTCTTTTGCACCAAAGATCCTCTTGTTTCCTTTTTTTTTTAATAATTTTATTGAATCATAATTGTGTACATTGGTGCAATCATAGGGCACGATTTATATACATTCAGAAATATTTTGATCGTACTGTTACAGATAGCCTTCATGGCATTTTCTTGATCACTATATAAAGACATTGATACTCT
>CAUYON010169925.1:0-37161 GCA_963573935.1 Arctocebus calabarensis
CTGAGTAGAAACTCCAACTGCTGTTAGGGAAAAGGGGCGAAGACTCAATCTAACTGCTTCCTGCTGAATCGGGCGATGATAGAAGGGGGCAGTTGGGGTTTCTCCAGAGGAGAGTGATACAGGGATTCATGGACTGGAACCATCTTTATTGCATGTGGCTTGATGACATTTCTGGAAAACATAAATCTGATTAGTGTATTTAGTAACAGGCAAAGGTAGAACAGCGTCAGGTCAGAAGAAAGTTTAAAGTTATCATTTAGGAAACAGCAAGAAAAACTGTAATATGGTTTTATTTTAGCATCATTGAATAAGTATTCATTCTATTATTGATGTGCATTTGGGTTTCTATTTAGAATTATTCCAAATAATTATTCCAAATATGTTTATGGAAAGTATATGTCTTTTGGTGAATGTACATACACATCTCTGTGGTGTGTACACCCAGCAGAGAAATTGTCATGCCATAGAGTATGCATATTGCCAATTTCAATAGAAATACAAGTTTCTAAGGTAATAAAATAAATTTCTCCTTTACCATTTTGTCCACCATTGTATTTCCTGAACCTGTCACAGTTCTTAGTATCTAGTAGGCCCTCAAGAACTCTTGGATGAATAAATTCAGCTGATCTATGTTAGCAGTTTCTAAGTGACTGCTGGCATTTCACTGATCTTTTTAAGTAGTAAGATTTATAATCCATTTCATAGTTTTGCTAAAAGATATACCTATATAACTAGTCTTTGGGAAAAAAATAAGACCTCTTCAGTAAATGCTATTCTTTAGCATAAATAGATGACTCTTAATGGAATAAATAGCATTCATTTGATAACTCAGAATACAAATATGTCAACGAAGGAAGGCATTTATCCTCAAATCTCCTACCTCTTCATTGCATAACTGGGGACACAGAGATACAAAGAAATCAAGTTACACACCTTAATCTTAAGAAACTATTTTTGGGATGTACAAATAAACATGAAATACTAAGAAGAAATGAGGTATCAAGTCATGAAAAGACATAAAGGGAACGTAAATGTGCATTACTTAGTGAAAGAAGTTTATCTAAAAAGGCTAGATACTTTACCATTCCAACTATGTGATATACTGAAAAAATAAAGATAGAGACAGAAGAAAGTTCAGTGGTTGGTAGGAGTCAGATGGGCAGAAGAGATGAATAGGCAAAGCACAGTATTTTTAGGGCAGTGAAACAATTCAGTATGATACTACCATGTTGGGTATATATCATTATACATTTGTCAAAATCAATAGAACATAGGTAGTATAACACCAGCGGTGAACTCTAAAGTAAACTATCGACTGTAGGTGACCATATATCAATGTACATTCATTTATTGTAACAAATGTACCACTTTGGTGCAGAATGTTGGTAGTATGGGAGATTGTGCAGGGTCGGGGGGAGACAGTATAGGGGAACTGTCTATACTTTCCATTGAATTTTGCAATGAACTTAAAACTTCTCTTAAAAATAAAGCTTATTAAATAAATAAATAAATAAATAAACTGGGCGGCACCTGTGGCTCAGTGAGTAGGGCACTGGCCCCAGATACTGAGGGTGGCGGGTTTGAACTCAGCCCCAGCCAAACTGCAACAAAAACAACAACAAATATAGCCATTGTGGCAGGTGCCTGTAGTCCCAACTACTTGGGAGGCTGAGACAAGAGAATCATCACCTAAGCCCAAGAGCTGTGATGCCATGGCACTCTACCAAGGGCAACAAAGTGAGACTCTGACCTTATTTAAAGAATAAATAAATAAATTAAATTAAAAATTAAAAAAAAGTAAACAAAGAAACCAGGGCTGGCTTGGATATCTACAGTCCTGGTGACAAGGCAACACCATATCAAGCCTCCTCCCTCTAGTGGTTTTTCTGGCCTGTTCAGGAATGTATATGGCCGGCCTTACACTAGGCATTGGGTATCACTCATAGGTGACATCATATGACTTGGAGGGCTTATACCACTAAAGCACACTGTTTTTTTTCTAAATCACTTTCTGATTTAGTGTATCTGGGAATGGGCCATGGATTGGAGTTTTTAACAAGTTCTCACTTAAGGCTGAGTTTTCCGGTTTGGAAAGCACGCTTTAAGGACCACTCCCCTAAGCAACAGAGGATGTGTTCTTTTCGATTCCAGACACCTTATCTATGGGCAATGTTCTTCCGCTGGTGAGCTTTAATGCTTTGGATTACTCAGGCTTCATATAAGCATATCATAGGCTATCTCTTCATAGTTTTCCTCTATTTCTAACTAGGTTTTGTTTCTCCTGGATTATGCCTTCCTCTCCTTCTGTATTAGGTTCAGGATTCTTAGCCTTGATAATAAATAGGTCCAAAGGCAAATATGATAGAACTAAATAGAATATGGTTCACTATATTGAATCAATTTATCTATAGCCCATATGACAGTCCCTGAAACATAACTGCTATATTATGGAACCTATTATAATAACTTAATATGCATGATTCTCTCCCACAAATAACACATTTTGGCCAAAATGAAGAAATGAAGTAAAGTAATGTTCTTTATCAAGTCTTTATGGTTCAAAGATGAAATTTTGAATAGAACTTGGGAATACATTCTGCTTATCTGATTTAATGTGCCATATTTTGTCTTTCCAGAAATAGATAGATCTTTTGCAAGAGTAAACTGCTTATTTACCTTAGGCCATTTCTAAGGCCCTTTAAATCTTAGGTTTCATCTAGAGTGGAAAAATGCAATATTTTAAGAAACAACAAATTAACAGTATTTCAAGTCTAAAAGGAGTTGTCTAAGCTCTCTCAAGGTTCATAAAGTTAAAAGAATATCTCAATGTTGATGCCTTTTTGGCTATGTCTTACAAAAAAATTTTATGAACACTTTGAAAAGAAGTTTAAGACCAAGAAAGAAGGAATAAAACAATCAAAATATAACTGCCTGACTCAACTAGTCCTAAAACCTTATTTTGATGTATGAAACCATATCAAAGAGAAAATGAATCAATTAGACTTGCACAAAAGCCTACTTAATTTTATCTACATTGTTGAGATTTTTCTGCTTTATTAAACAATGTTTCTTTGTGTGAAAGGCAGTGTATGTGCGTATAGCTAGTCATCTGTCTGAGCTTTAAAACCTTGCTTGGGATGGTGCTTACACTTGCCTTAAAGACTAAATTAAAGAATCAAGAAAAATTCCAAAAGAATTGGAAGCGTGACACTGAGCTGAGACAATGATCCTGAAATAAAGCTGGGGAAAAGTTATGAGAAACCTGAGGGGAAACACCATCCACATTAAACAGACTTTTCACACATCTCTGACACACCCTGGATTCGTTTATTGTCTTAAATCACCTTTCCCAGCAAACCTCACCACTACTTTTAACTTTTCCATTCATTAATTTACACCTATTCATTTAGCACTCACCTGTTTCAGAGTAGCCAGGGCTCAGGAACTGACTTCAAGTCCTACCATCAATAGAAAATAGAGTAGCAGCCTGGCCTCCTTGGCACGGATTGCAGGAGTTGTCCCATGCAAGGAAGAATAAGAGGGAACATCTGTGCAGCCTGCACCTGAGCGTCTCCAGAGCTTCTGCCTGTCTCATAGCAACAGTCAGTCCCAACTTTCTCACCTAATTGAGGACTCTATGGTTTGGAAAAATAAGAATAATTCTTCTTTATTAAGAGGGTATCAAGCTAGTATGTAAGGGCTACACAAATGGTACAGAACATAGTCCACTTCTTTAAGACATTTCAATCCAATTAGAGGAAAAAATGTTGCAGTTAAAACCTAATACATTAAGTGCTCAGTCATCTGGTTTAGGTTATATAGGTATAGATGACATAGGCACCCAATAATAATATTATTTTTATTGCATTCCAAGAGAATTTGATGTTTAATCTAAGGTTTATATGTATTGTTATAATAGAAACTACTTACAAATCAGAGCCAGTTTAACCCATATGCGACAAAGCATTTACCTACGAAAAACAAACACAAAACAGGAAAGAAAAAAACTAGACACTATTTCAGAATTACCAAGGTAGACCTTATTTTTAATTGAAAAAGTATAAAGAAATGACATTTTCTCATCTATCGAAAGGAAAATTCTAATGTTCTTAGCAGGCCTTACCTTTCTAATATAAAAAAGACTTGAGTGCAGAGTTCATATCCATATTAAATGCAGCCATTAATTGGGAATATAGTTTCTAAAAGCTATAAAACAAATTTTCCAAGCATATTAAGGATATACTAGTATAAAAAAGTTTTACTACTTTTTTTATACCAGTAAACCATGTTGAAAAAATCTTTAGCAACAAAGCCTCTATTTATACTTCTTCCAAATAACTTCTTTTGAGACCACAGATAAAAATGCACTTCCAGATAAAGCTGACATATTTCCCTGGAATTTGACCATTGCTTTTTAGAATGGTGTTAAATATTTTATTTTTCTTTATATTATTGCATTCTAGATTTTGCCCCATAAAACTATGTTGGCATATAGAAGAAAAATATATGGCAAAGAAATTAGGAAATAGGGAAAGATTAAAATCAGGTTGTGATCTCAAAGGAAACAAATCAGTAATGCTCAAGTGCTGATGGCACAGAGCAGTTCAGGGGCTGAAATGAGAACGAACTGGGAAATGTGCAAGAAATACTTGAAAGTATAGTTCAAATGGACAGTATAAAATCTCACACAAGTTTTCCAAAAGTGTATGTGGTTTATTATTTTCAAAGAATGTAGTCAAATTTACTTGTTCTTGTTTTTCTTCCTTGTGCTTATCTCATTCTGATCAGGCTGCCATAACAAAATATCATAAACTGGGTGAGTTATACAAAAACATATGTTTATTTCTCAGTAGTTCTGGAGGCTGGGAAGTCTAAGATAAGGGTGTTGGCACACTGGGTGTCTAGTAAGGACCCATTTCACAAATGGCATCTTCCCTGTGTCCTCACTTGGCTAGAGGGGCTAACTAGGTTTCTGGAGTCCCTTTTGTAAGGGTACTAATCCCATTGATGAGAGTAAAGCCCTCATGACCTAGTTAGCCTTCTAAAGACCCTACCTCCTAATGCTATCACATTGGGAATTAGGTTTCATGTATGAATTTTGGAGGGATACTAACCCTCAGACCATGGCAGTATTTTTCTTCCCTCCCTCCCTCCCTTCCTGCCTTCCTTCCTTCCTTCCCTCCTTTCCTCCCTCCCACCCTACCTTCCTTGGCTTATTTTCCTCCCTTTTCTTTTCTTTCTTTCTTTCCATCCTTCTGTCCACCTTGGTTGAATGTCATATCATTATTAGTTTTTAATCTTTAATAAACCATTAGAGCATAAAAAGAAATTCTATTCAATTTTATTTCATTCAATATTTGTTTTTAAGTTATGAATTAGGGACAGCACCTGTGGCTCAAAGGAGTAGGGCGCCAGCCCCATAGGCCGGAGATGGTGGGTTCAAACCCAGACCTGGCCAAAAACTGCAAAAAAAAAATAATAATAATAATGAATAAATTAAACTAATGTAGTTGTATATATAAAGAAGTAATGGTATATGAATAAAAGGTGATCAAAATTCTTTTCTCTTATAGAGAACATTTGTAAAATAATTAGAAAGTGTTGTAAGTCATGACTTAACATGAATAATACAAAGAAAAAAACAGAATCAGGTCGCTAATCTGAACATTAAGAATTAAATTTTGTATTGGAATCATGAAAAATCAGAAATGAAACAAATAAAACATTGCTCTTCTTCTTTTTGTATAAGAAAGAAACAAGAGCGGGTGAGCCCGAAAGTGGCATGCTGGTCAAGTAAGCAAATATTAATACAATAATAGATAAGGTCAATGTAAAGGAAAAAGAGAATAAATGTGTACAAATGTTTTCTATATCAATTTTATATCACATAAGTATGAAATGAATGAGGAATGACAACATAGCCAAGAAAAGCAAGCTTAAGATAAGTAAAAAAAAAAAAAAAAGGCATGGATATAGGAAAAGACAAACTCACTCTCTGAAAACTACCAAAATCCCAAAACTCTTTATTTTTATTTAAAATTAAAAAGATCGGTCCAGAATATCTTTTAAAGATGCCTCTGTCCTCTTTCTTGAATTCCCCTACTTTGCTAACTCTTCCTTCCTCTGTTTCTCTCCATCCTGCTGCTCCCAGTCTACTTTCTGGACTGAGGGCTTAGAGAAGACAAAAATCCCTAGTCAAGCCTATGTTCTCCTTCACTCAACTGCCTCGTCTCAATTAAAGAAATACAGTGATAGCAGTAATAATAGTATCAGAGCAGTTACAACTAGCAGTATAATTCTCACCTGTAGGAGCCTTTCTAAGATAGACATAATTACTCCCCTTTATAGATGAGAAGTTTGAAGCATATATCTTTAAAAGTAATCAATTAGTAAGTGGCAAGGGTGGATTCAAATCAGGTATCTCACTTCATATGTATACTGTTGATTACTATGCACAGCTATCTAACAATATGCCAAATAAAGTAAGTCAAGTTTGAATGAATTCCCAATTTAATCTTTTTTTCTGTATTCCCATTCCTCAGGTCCCAACATTCTAGAATATTTGGGTCAAGTAATATTACTATACATAGATTAAGCCCAAGATATGGTCTTCCAAGTGTTAGGGAGTCAAATAAGCATTATCATATGAGAGAGAACTATTTCAGTTACAGAGTTGTTATTTCCGTGCATTTAAATGTAGGTGAAGAAAAGAATTGCAAAGTTGGCAGTGCTGTTTATACTTTGTACATCTACAGGCTGTCCTCAGCAGGGTAACCACAAAGGAAAGCCTGGCACAGCTGTTCACTCTGTCTCGTTGTCTTTTATCTAAATAGCGCCTTCCCCTTAAAGTGAGTCTTTGAAATTCTGAATGCCAGGCACTTCATTTTCCATCATTCCACACCTATGCCAAGTTTCAAGATTGGCTTTGATGTGTATCTAAAGTGGTCTGGCACACTGCTGTCATCATTCCTTGGATCTGTTCTATGCTGTGAAACTATGATATGGTCATCACTGTCCCACGTGGGGACACCAGCTGTGTACAGAACCACTGATGTCTTTCCACAACTCTGTGTGGCTGACAGGCTATGCTAATGGCTGTTGGAGGGCACAGTGTGAATGGATAAGACACTGTGCATTTATGACATCATGTAAGAGTTACACAGCTATCCTACCTGGGGGGTTTAGTTCTGGAGTTTTATTCTCACCATAAATTACAATGGCAATCAACCTTAAGAGCTGCCAGATTCAAAAGATTTCTTTTCTAAGGTTGAGGAATAAACTTATCATAGTATATACTATTTGGTGTTCTAGATAACGCCTTTGGGTAAGCATTATCATACTTAATGAGTCATTTTTCTCAATTAATTTTTAGTGGATTTGTAGACTATATGAGTTCTTCAAACTAATTTCCTACTTCAAAGCTTGAGTGACATTATTGAAACAAACCATCAGATAGAAAATGTGTAGTTAATCATTCACCAATCATTGCATAACCTAATAACATAGCTGTTATTCAAATATCTCACAATAGTCACAGCAAAACAAATAGCCAATCCCTAAGCCCCACTCTAAAAATGTGAACATTTCTCAGAGACTAGTGGATTCTATAGTAAACATTCCCCTGTTTTTCATGTGCTACATGATGTTACTACTCAAAAAAAAAAAAAGAAAAGTTATCCCAGTTTTTGTCTTTTTGTGCTTTAATTTAGATTGATTTGTTTCTTGAAGTACCTTCTAGTAAGACATCCAGAGCTCTTCAGAATTCCTTCCAACTTTGTCTCCTTCACCTCCTCAAGTATAAAATAATGAAGTGAGAAGATAATGCTGAAAGGGACCTTGGAAAGCATCTTACTAACTACATTTTAAATATTAAAAAAAAAAAAGAGAGATTCTATAATAATTAAATGCCAACTAAATTGTTCCAGAAAATGCAAGGAATGGTAGACCCAAGGCTGATCTTGTGTGTGGATTACATTTACGGAAGTCCCAGTGGCCTCCAGATGAGGTCAACCAATGGGGCACCCAGGCAGGACATCAATTCAGCAAGGAAGGAGCATGACAAAGTTGCTATTCCCCTGGCTCCAGTGCTTTGCAGCCTCCTGTGGCACACTCAGATCCACTACAACTCACTGCTTCTCTCGGTGTGTGCCCTCACCAGCCATGCTCCAATAACCTCACCCTTCCCTCAATTTTCAGGGCCCGGAGTGGTGACAGCTTTGCTTTGCTGGCCCTGGGCTTCTGCTTATCTTGTGCTTTCCCCATCCAGACTTTTATGATTAGTTTCCTTGTAAATAAATCCTCTTGAATTTATTTTGAGTGTGTCTTGTGTTTCCGTTTGGGATGCTGACTGATACAGAGTTGTCAGCACAGACAGCAGGAAGTTGACAGTGGACCTGATTCTCCAGGGCCTTTCAGGGGAGCAGACTTGAGCTTAACATTCAGGCCTCCTGACTTCTGTTGGGGAGCTTGCTTATGCATACCACAGGGCCATAAAACAGCTTCCACTGACCCAAAATGTTATTTTGTGTTTAATATGAATATTTAGGAGAATGTAGACTACAGAAAGCAACTTATAAGTGCACAAATGATTAATTAACTGGAAAGATTGCTATAAAATTGTGTGCAATTTTCCACTGACCCAGCAAATAGATAGGTATGTAGAATTTGGTAGATAGAGGCTTTTTTCTTAATTTGCTGCTAGTTTTCAAAAAGTAGCAAAACGTATACAAAAGATGTGGATTTGGGGTAGAATTCAGCTACTGTACCTGGGAGCCAATTTGAAGCTATTTATATAGTTTTTCTGCAGTCCCATCGTTTGCTCTTGCCTTATCCTCAACCAGTTTATCCGACTAGGTATTGAGTTTGCAAACCTTTTCTTTGTGTGTTTTCTTTTCCAGAGATCTTTTATTTGAGAAGAGTAAAAGAAAAAGTTAAGTAATGGAAATAATCTTCTAATAGTAGACTAACATATTTCCAGGAGACCTAAAGAGAGGTAGTTTGTTTTGCTTTTTTAATCAGGAAAAGAGAGCAGCAGGACTTCTGATAGCCTTAGGGTTCCGTGGTGTTTGAAGGCTCCTCTTCTGAGCAGCAGTCCTAAGACGCTGTGGCTTTTCAGACTTCATTCCAGAGGTATTCTCCGGTTTTGATCATGTCCGTCCAGGCCATTTTTCTCTGTCCTCAGCATTCCCTAGCTCTTTACTTCAGCTCAACATACAGCTGCTATGGTATTGGAGTCATCTTCCCACTGAACATACTTATCTTTAGTCCTGATAATTAAAGAGATAATAAAACACAATAGAAATATCCTTCACTCAGAATGTACAGTAACCACACCTCTTTCAGTTTAATAATATTACTGAATCATAAATGTCTTAACTCCAAAAGAACACACTGATCAAAAAAGAGCCTTGTTCCAGCTCCAACATCTGCTGGAAGCATTCTCTTGGATTTATTTCCCCATTATATGGGTTAAGGAATGGGAATACAATACACATTTACACAAATGCAATTCAAGTCTTTAAAAAATTATAACCCTCAAACATATGTTAGTAACTGAGAACCAGCTTAACTTATACAGTAACAGCTTGCCTTGCATGATATCACTGCAATCATCCAGTGTAATCCATAAAATTTTCCATATTTTTGAAAATCTCTTTGCTGGGACATTACCATATGTAGGCAGGCAGATCTTTCTATCATCACATGCTCCCCTCCAGAGCAAATTGATCACAATGACAGTATTTCAAAAATGTAAAATTATTTTAAAATATTTTTCTAAATACTGGATACAAGCAATGTTTTCTGGCCCAAACAAACAAAGCTCTACATATTTTGTTTGTTCAAGTTGTCTACAACTATTGCCTTTAAACTCATGTTATTATGAGCAACAAAATGACTTTACTTAATACACAGAAACTACATGAAATGGGAATTTTTGTGTTTAATATGAATATTTAGGAGAATATAGACTACAAAAAGCAACTTATGAGTGCACAAATAGTTAAATAATTAACTGGAAAAATTGCTACAAAATTTTATGCAAGTGTAGGTCCTTAAGTGCTAAGTGCAAGTGTAGGTCCTTAGTGCTAAGATTGGGATCTGCTTAAAAATAAATGTTTTGACTTTATTTGGTAGACTTTATCATCACAAAGAAAAGTTTTTGCTCTGTTTTTGTTATTTCCTATATTTCATCTGAAATACTTATGGCAATATTAGTATTCCTTTTGGAAATACATTTTTCTTGTTTTAAGTGCAGATAGCAGAACTTTCATAATGGGTCACAGAAATGATATTCTATGAGTCTTGCTCAAGAATGGATTTATATGTATTTACTTTTATAATTTGTTGTAGGGTATTTTTTTTCTTCTTAATTGGATTGCCATTTTTTTTAATCAATGTGTTCTTAGTACTTAATAGACACAGATTGTTTTAAATAATTATTAAGTGAAAAAATAGTTAATGAATAGACTTCAAAAATCATAAAATATTTTCACTAGAAATATTATTATACTGCTTGTAATATAGAATGTAAGATTACAATTTTTAAAATAAAAACTTTCAACAAAAATATAGCATCATTGTTTTACGAAAAAACCCAATTCTCACTATAGGCTACAACAGCCTTTTCTTACTATGTTCCCTAGAAGTGAAAGATAGTAGAGCAGCAATAGAGTTTTTTAATAGAGAAAAATTTGGATCTATTTTATGCAAAGTTTCCTCACCTTTGCCCTGGTCCTTAACATTTTCCTGGTGTTTGCTCAAATTTGGACAAAGAATGGGAAATGCCTGGCATTTAACAAGCTACAGTATCAGCCCTCCAGAACTCGGTAGCCACTCTTATCTTACATTGCCTGACTTACAGAAGAATTGGTGATGATGGAATATGTCAACTTTCATGATAAGTTTGACCAAAATCTTATCCACAAATTTTACAATGGCATGAACTGGAGACTTAATCAAATCTGCCTCTGTGAATATCATTCTGATTGTAAATATGACCATATTATCAAAAGAATAGAATGTGAATGTTTTAGAGCTAGGAGACACTTTAGACATTATCTGGTTCAACTTTCTTTTAGACAAAATAGTTATGCCTTAAGAAGCTGAAGAGACAAGTATTAATTCACCCAGCAAATTAGTAGCAGCATAGTCTAAATCAACTATCAGCTTTCCATGTTTGCATGCTTGAAAGTCACTTGTATAAAGTTACTCCATAGAAAAATAATAAATGAGTCAAATTGAAAACTTTATTATTTTTTAAAATGTAAAACTATGTCACAGATTAAATATAAAAATAGTATAGAAAGTAGACAAAAATAATCAATTTGTTGGAAAGGTAGTGTCAATGAACAGACAAAATAGCAACTTTTTATTCAATTATTAAAGGCATTTGGCAATTTTTTGTCTTATGTTTACAATTAAAAAATTGTGGCAAGAAAGGTTTTTTTAATTTTTTGTGCTTGAGGAAGTAAACAAAAATATCAAAAAAGTTATTCTATAATTTATAAGCCATATGTGAAAAATTGAGAGGACGTAAAGCAACCAGTTATATAGAATAGGGTCAGCAAAAGGAGTCAACTATTTGAAATAAAGTATAATGCTGATTAAAATTATAAAATATTATTATAAAGTCTTTGTAGACAGTTGGGTTTATTGTGGCATGTCTCTGAATGTCAAATTTAGGTTACCATCTCAATGAAGAAAATGACTCAAATGATCATTTTCTGACAAATTTGTCAATATTATAAGATAAAAAATTTAAAATTTGTATGAATTTAATGACAATGAATTTCAAAAAAGGAATTTATTTCCACTAAAAAAGTGATGTATCTTTTTAATAGTTACTTATTATTAAGTCTTATCAAACTGTTGATCAGTATTAATAATAACAATAAACATTGGCTGAATTATGTCTGTATTGCTGACAATATCATTCAATTTAGACATTATTCTTCTGATTCAAGCACCTGTTCCTACTGCTAATAATGCAATCAATTAATTCAAAGTAACACTTGGTTTGCAGCTACCAAATAATTAAAAGAAAACATTTTAAGTTTCTTCTATGAGAAATACCCCCACACTGTTTTGTTCTTCATCTACTAACAGAAAATAAATTATTTAGCAAGTCAACTAATGTAGATGATAAATTCACTCTAATTTGCTCTGGAAATAATTAAGCGCTCCATTTAGCATTAACTCATTTTAATCAAATCTTGAACCTGAAAACCGAATTATCTTCTCACTGGGAATCCTGCAGTAGCTGTTACCCTACAACTCATTAAGACAACTTGCAGAATATGCAGGCAAATGTACCAAACGTTTTAGCTGTTGAATTGGGCATGATGCACACACCAACGCAACTAAAAATAACACCTACAAGTAGAATGTCTTTGGGGATATCTGTTTCAGGAGGTAACAAAGAGTTTTAGTAACCAAAATATCTGCTTAGTTCACAGAGCTACACTCAATTTAACATACAACTATATTTTAATAGGTTCCAAAGAAACCAAGATAAAAGTCATCTCTAGCTGCCTTAGAGGGAAGGAAGCATATTTTAACAAGAGAAAAATACTCTGTAGCACTGAGGATCCTCAGTTATTTCCACACTGAACTCCTGGGTTTCTGCAAGAATTCCATGGAAACTTGCCATGCACTTTATTTTTTCGTATGACTATATGGCTATCAGAAGCATAGAAATCCTGAATTATGGAGTGAATAGCCATTTTGTGTCAAGTATTTTCATGAGTTTAATTTCAATGGTGCTTATTCTAAATGCAATGAATTCTATTTTGATTTCTAAAATTTCATGATGATGACAGCTAAAGAAAATTGTACTATACTAAATCTCAGCTTTCAAAGGCTTTAATTTTATTCTGCAATTTGGAAATTAACTGATTTTTCTACTGCTAAATACTATTCTCTCTATTCACAACTTCTTAGGATGACCATGTCCCTGAGTGTTTATTAAAATGCCATATTCAGTAGACAATGCTACACAGAAAAATTTTTTCTAGTAGCATAATAGATATTCAGTAGTGGTTTTCAGGATAGAGATCTCCTGCTAAAGTTTACTCATTTGATAATCATTTGATAAAAGGCAGGAATATATTAAGATTCAGTATTTTGGTTTACATAAATTTTGATTTTGATTGGTTTCCAAAAAATATACAGTAAAATAAACATGACTAACAGTGTATTGCCAAGTAGTAGCTGTAGGTAACTCACATACATTAATAAATACAAATGATCTGTAATTAAAATACTAATTTTATGTAAATAGATATTTTCCAAAGTTTCATGTGCGTGTGAGGCTTAGGTCTAGCCTATTATATATATTATTCATTTTTATATGTGCTATTAATTTTTCTTTCATTATTGCTATTGATAGAAAATCACCTTTCTAAAGTGTTACTCTGAAGATTCGCAGCAATGTTTTTAAAAACTTTTCTGTTTTGAAGAGGTTTTGTTTGAAGACAGGACTGGGTTAAAGAATAGAGATAACTGAGAGAGCTTTTCATGTTTTAAAATGTAAATGTCTCTAAGTTCCTAATCTATCTATAAATATCAGTACACATATATCTATTCTTCTATGTATCCTATCAAACCCCTTGAAAAGTCCACCTTCTGACCAAAATAAATTTGATAAGCAAGTCCTTTCATGAACAGACATTATGAATGTAAACTAGAGACAAGACCTTACTAAAGTCATCAAATTCTGCCATTTTTAAATGATAGTCACTAAGGTGATAAAATTATGCAGAGTTGATTGAATTTGAGCATGTGGGTAAACTGAAAAAAAATCCTTGAAATACAATTAGCAATTCAGACTCAGTGCATTTTAGCATTTAAAAACAGTAACTACAAAGCCACTGTTTCTGTTGGCTTTTGACTGTTACTTCACTGGGAGACTGATTTTATTCCAAGCCTTTCTTATTGATTGCTGACTTTTTCCTGTTGTTTGATGTTAAATACAATGCAATAAATACATCATTAATGTAAGCTGGCCTTAAATGGCTCAGTAAATTTAATGTGAACAGAAAAGAAAGATTCAATTTTTGACATAGTAGACATCTTACTTATAGATTTAGTTTAGTCCATTTCATTTTTCTGAGTATATTATGAACCAATTGCTAATCTACTATTGGTGATCAAATCGGTGAAGATGTCAGCATTTTATTTCTGCCTAAAATATTTGTTTTAATGTTTTATTAGTAAAAGGCAATTGCATAGTCTTCTTAAATATGAAAAACTGTTGTCAGAGAGATTCCTTTTTATACCTCAGGTCTGAGGACACACTAATTCTCAAGACTCTTTCTAAGTCTTTCCATAAAAGATGATGTCTTGTTGAGAAGAAAGAAATAACTAAAGCATCTTAAGTTTTCTGTTATCTTAAATACCTCATATTGAGAATGAATAAGTAAAATATATATGTGAAACAATGTTTTTGCTATATTCAACCTATGATATATTTATTATGAATTTCCCATGTGTTAGTATGATGACATAATATGAAATAACTTAAGATCTTATTATTGATAAGACGGGAAGATACATCAATGGTATACTACGATTTGTTTCTCTACCTCTCAGAGGAAAGGGACAATTTTATATTCTTACTTTGCTTAGGATGATGTATGTAATAAATGTGATTTTTAGACTTGTAAGTACAAAAAGAAAAATAATCTACAAAAAAAGTACTAAAGAGTCTTCCATATTCAGCATCCCAAAAGGGAAAATCCAGGAAATCTTATCAATAGTGCACATAACCAGGCCTCAGTTTTCTTCACTTGGAGTGACAGAATCAATACTTTCATTAAATTGGTACATCAGTCATCTAACTACATAATTTGATTCAAGATTGAGATAATGTTGCTTACCATAACAACATGCTAAAATTGAAAAAGACTGAAAACAATTTTTTGGTTCCCTTTGTTGTTTACTTTAGGGGACACCACGTAATGGTGACACCATGTTTTAGGGGACACCATGCAATGGTAGTCATAGTTCCCCAACATAATATAATGATATTTTCACAGTTCCTCCTTTCTCAAACTTAGTGGCACATTGAAATCACTGGAAAACTTTAAAAACTGCTGATATCTGAGTCCTACCCTGAGAATTCCTGATGTAATTTGGATGAAAGTCTGGGCACTAGGTCTTATAGTATC
Organism: Arctocebus calabarensis; assembly: GCA_963573935.1. Taxonomy (NCBI): domain Eukaryota; kingdom Metazoa; phylum Chordata; class Mammalia; order Primates; family Lorisidae; genus Arctocebus; species Arctocebus calabarensis. The sequence continues at coordinate 15,168 of CAUYON010169925.1, forward strand.
TCTCCCAGGTGATTAGAACATGCAGCGGGTTTGGCAACCTCTGGTGCATATGAAGCTGATATTCTCATCACAACTCACCGCTAGATCCCACCCTACCCATCCCATTTACTGAAGATTTGGTCTTCCCGTCTGTTTCTCTCTCCTCCTTACTACAGATATTTTTGTCAAAGCTTGAATGTGACTTCCCCCCAAAAGCAATTACTCTTACACATTTATTTTACAATTTTTGCAAACACATTTTTTTTCTTTTTGAGACAAAGTCTTGCTTTGTTGCCCTTGGTAGAGAGCCATGGCATCATAGCTCACAGCAACCTCAGACTCTTGGGCTCAAGTGATCTACTTGCCCAATCCTCTTTAGTAGCTGGGACTACAGGTGCCCACCACCATGCCCAGTTATTTTTAGAGATGGGGTCTCACTCTTGCTCAGGCTGGTCTGGAACTCCTGAGCTCAGGCAATCCACCCGCCTCCCAAGAGTGCCAGGATCACAGGTGTGAAACACCACACCTGTCCTAAACATGTATTCTTTTACACATGTTAGAGGTGAGGACAATAACTTTTAGCAGTATTTATTTTTTTTAAAGAAACCAATGGCTTTGAAGGTCAAAGCACCTTCTGATTGCACAGACTAAACAAGAAAGTATTACATATTCCAGCTTTACAAAGTATCTTATTGATTTAAGCAGATCCATACTATTGATAAAGTTCATTGTGAAACATGTCATAAGGAGACTAACATTTATTACATATCTACAAAATGTATTTTCATATTTCTAGATAAACCACAAATCATATAGGAAAATATTTAGGTACGTGAAACAGATTCAAAACATAAAAAATCAATATTTTGAAAAAAATCACACGTGAAAGCTCATTAAATAATAACATTGACAAATAAATAGTTAATCGGCTTTACATCTTAGCTGCTGCCATGCATTTCTGGCATTCCATTCCAAGCGAGGGTCAGCATGCAGGGTATAATTTCATACTATACGACTGTAAAAAGCTACAGGGCTTATTTTGAAGTGAAATGTCACAAGGTCTTTCATCCTCTTTCAAAGGAAGATCGATCATGGCTGCTAAACTGTTCCCATGAAGGTTACCAAAAAGCACTTTTCAAAAATGTTACTATGAAGACTCACGGCAACTTTTTTTTTTTTTTTTTAACTTTTCTGTTTTGAAGAGGTTTAGGGGGCAGGAATGGGTTAGGATGGAAGGTAACCGAGAGGCCTTTTTTTCTGTTTTAAAATGTAATGATTAAGCCATGTCTATAGCGTCTATAATATCTTATAAGGACGATGGGGAATTAAAACTACAGGATGCGCGGAATTTAAATGCAAATTGTATTCATGGATATATGTACATCTTGAAAAACTTGAAAAGGAAAAACTATTCCCAGAGAAGGTCCTGATACTTAGGACAGCTTGCTGGGTTTGATCAAAGTAGAAAGCATAATACTTTCAAGTGAGAAAATAGCAGTGGCAGGCTTGGGTCTTCCAAGCAATCAAATCTGTAAAGCAGATGGTTGCTAGTCAGTCCAGCTCTGGAAGTCTAACTCATGCTATGCTTGCTGGGTTTGCTGGCTCTTTTCCGCTCTCTGTGCTGCTGGGCTGGCTTGGCAGGAGACACACTCTCAAAGTTGTGACTGGATTCATTGTGCTGCCTGGTGTACCTCTTGCACTTGCAGGCGGTGACTACTGTGACCTTGTAGGTGCGCGTGCTGCCATCTTGGCACTGCAGCTGGATCCTCTGGGTGCGCGTTTTGTCGTTGACACACCTCCACTCCTGGGCGCTCCTCCTGCTCCAGTACTTGGCTCCGTAGCCGCCTCCGATCCAGTTAGGGAGCACGGGCAGCGGCAAGCACTCACCGGCACACACCAGCTCCTTCAGAGGGCTGACGCTGGTGCACTGGCCGTCAGAGATGTATTTGGTGGACCGCAGCTCCCGGCAACCCACTTGAACCCGAGCTGCAGGAAATGGAAAAGAATGCATCAAAGACAAAAAACAAATCACTGTTTGAAAATAACAAACATAATATCCAAATGACAGCAAATTGCCAGACAGAGTGAATACCTACTTTATTTTCACAAGGCAAAAATCTGCCTACACAGTTGTAGAGACACTTTCATGAAAATTCATCAATTTACATGGCTATTTTGGAAAAAAAAATCTAAGCCTGATTTTTTTTAAATGTGTAGCATTAGCTGATTGCTCATTAGAAATTTTAAAAATCCCATTTTCTTAGTCTTACTCCACAGTAAGGGTTTAGCAGCCCTTATATTTGTGTGTAAATATTCATTCTTCAATGAGTTGAAAGAGTGTACTTCAATGTTCTTTTCCTCAAGGGTCATATTAGTTAATGTCAGCAAGAGATTTTAATTAGGTTTCTAAAAAATCCATTGAGAAAATGTGGAAAGTATTTAAATATTCCGTACAATGCATATGCACTCTGTAAGATTTTATTTCAAATATAGAATTCAGCTGCAGAGAATCATTCATACATAAATGCCTTCTGACATTTTGCATATCCAACTTAATAACTACATTTTAAACATAAATTCCCAAACTAACTTTTAAAAATACAAATAGTAAAATGTTTGAAATGGAAAATGTCACTACAACTCAAAATTTAAAGAATATAAAAGCCCCTAAATCAGGAACGTATGGTTGCCATAACAACTTGGCTACATTTCCATGAATTTTATGGCAGAAAAATGCCTAACATGTCTGATTTACAACTGTAAAAGAAACCATGGTGTTCATTTCCTGAATACAGGTCATGGCAACCTTTTTGTTTTAGTTATTTGGATTTGATAGATATGTTCTCTAATTGGCTGTTTCTTGTTGCATGCCTTATGTAATTAAAGCAAAAATTAATCTCGAAATATTTGAAGTTTTCCTTACCATTGCTTTGTTATCTAAACTTGAGGAGAATTGCCTATAACAGGCTTGTAAAGAATCAAGACTTGTTAACCATGAAAAAAATGTTTAAAGGTATAGGCTGTTGAAATTTTAAAAATAAAATTATAAGCGACTTTGAAGTGGTTCTACACAGAATAATGAAAGCTAACTCAAAGAAGAAATTGAATTAGTTTTACTCCATACCCCAGTAATTCTAGGGTAAAAGATATAGATTAAGGGAAATGTGATATAAATATACATGTATATAGATTCAGAGTTGTAGAACTAAATTTAAAGGGTTAATTATTTGGCTGGATAATGTGTTCAGTTTGCCTGATTCTGATTCCAGTTCACCTTCACGTAGCTGCCTCAGGAATGTACCTGGAAACAGCCAGAAATGATTTCAACTTGCCTAGCTTTTTGTTCCTGTATTTATAGAGATTTGGTATTTTTGTGATGACAGTTCATTGACAATGAATGCTCACCACATCGCTCTGTAATCTAATAATATCAAATATTTTCACATTCTTAAAGTCAACCATTTTCAGAAAAGTAAAAACACTTTGGTGTTGTTAGATATTAACAGTCATATTTGCTTTGACTTTTCAAAGGTCAAAACTACTTTTAGTAGTTGAATAAAGAAGGTGGGGCAAAATATTTGTGTAAGATTTCCTATGCACTTTTTCTGTCTGTCTTGAAACCTGATTATGAGCATGTGAACTGTTCTAAAGGAATGAACTAAAACAAAAGTTAGAAGAAATTTGAATCCCCCTAAACCAGTGTTCAACTAGTGTGTCAATTAAGCAAATAGAAAAGGAAAAAGAAAAGGTTCCCTGTAAACATTGTTGATTGTTGTACTGTTATTTTAAATCTCTTAAGTTATAAAAATGTCCCCAGTCTTTCACAGAAATATACAATTACCTAAATTTTGACCTGGTTCATAAAGAATGATTGTAGAAAAACATGATTCTCCAATATTTTCAGTTTTATCCCTCTTTTACATTAAGCATCATCCAAACTTTCAACTATGTCCTAAGACAAGTTTTAGAAATCCATGTGAATAATTTTTCCCCCTCAAAAGCTTCCTTTTCCCCTGGTGTTTTCGTATACACACTTTGGCTTAGTTATCTTTATACACTTTACCAAAATTGCCCTGACATAAACTGACAGAACAACCTGAACTTAACCTAGTAGAACAATACTTTCTAAAATCTTTGTTCTGCATACTTTTCAAGAAGCAACAGTTTAATTCTTTGTGGGTACTTGGTAAAACTTCAGTCTGTGATTGCATTATCAAACCACTGTTTCAGTTACATTAACTTTAAAATCACTACCTAGGGAAGAATGCCAATCTACACATGCAGCAGATTTCTCCCAGATTGTTTAGCAAATTATATAATATATAGTTCAGGTTAGTTAACAAAAAAACAATTCTACAGGAATGTGAGATAATGCTACTGAAAAAGAAAGAGAAAGAAAGAAAGAAGGAAGAGAAAGAAAAGAAAAAAACAAAATCAATGTAAGTAAAACATACTTACTGTTCCGATCCAGTCCGGTGTTACTGAAATGCCTGCCTCCATTTCTGGCTTGATTCAACGTGCTGTTGCCACTGGGGTGTGCTGGAACAGGTTTAACCACATGTGAATAAAGGATTTCTGTGGCATCATTTTTAAAAGCCAAACAGCTTTTCATTAGGATGCATGCAAGGGGAATGAGATAGAAATGAATGGCAGGAGGAAGCATGGTGAGTAGAAGATTGCTTGGCTGGAGAGCTGCTTAATTCCTTTCCCTCTGCTTCTGCACCGTAACTGTGAAATTCCTCCCAAGGTTCCCTTTATATATCCACAGAGGTTTGGCGTTCATTCAGGTGTAAAGTTGTGCAGAGCTTCAGAGTGAAAATGCAGAGAAGGGGTGGGATCCCTACATGACCCTGCAAAAGAATTTTACCAATGGAAAAGAAGACTGCAGAAAAGGAGGAGCTTGGTATACAAATGGCCTGAAATTTCAGACTTGAACTTCATCACTTGTGTGTGAGCCGAAGCAGGCAGGCACATTCTATGTCAACGACAGACTCTCCTCTGCCATTTCCTTTCCTTTCCTAGTTTACACTAAGGTACAATTTAAATGAAAATCCAATTTAATTGAATAGTTATTTAACCCCCAGGTTTTAGAGGACACATATTTGGGGTAGGAAGGGGTTCTTTCCAGAAAACAGGAGGAATTCCTGTGAGTTTAAATATTGTAGGACTTGCTTGAAGCACCTAGTTAAACATAGTTTGTCTCTCAAGAAGTAAACCATGTCTTTTTCTTTAAAGTATGGGACACAGAGCTAAAATCTGCCCCCTGGACATGCTTAAATAATGCAGCTTTGATCTGCATGAACTACTGGGCTGCTAGGTAAATTATTGCCAGGGGTTCTGTGTGAAGAATAATGAGCACAGTTCTATCTGCATTAAAGTGACTAATATCAATTTTCATCTTAAAAATATGTCACATACATTAACATTTCCAGCTTTATTTTATAGCCATTTCTGAGAGATTACTGTTTAGCAAATTCAAAATAATTTTTTCTAGATTTTTTTCTATTTGGTACAAAACATAGGTTTTACTCATACTTAGTAAACATTTCATTCATTACTTCGACTCTGCTGTTCAAGTAAGAATCGCTGTATTTTTCTGAACTACTTTATCCACACCTGGAACACATGTTCTATTAATACAAGGCCACTGACCTTTGTGCCTTAAAAAAACATGAGATTCCATCTGACTTACAGCACATTTCAATTGGAATAGCTCCATATTCTGAATCACCTTTTTGATTATAAATCCATTTTTATTTTGTGTGTGCCTATTAAAATGACCTCCTAGCTTGGATGTTTGGTGTCTCTTTTCTTTATCAGCTTTTGTCCATTGTAACTGCTATTTAACTATGTGTCTGTCTATTTATTTACCTGAATTTTTCTACAGCAGCATAATTGAGATATTGAAAGAGATAATTTTTTGTTGTTGGGGAGCTATCTTGTGTGCCTAGCAGCACCCCTGGCTTCTACCCACTAGATGCCAGTAGAAACCTCCAGTTATAACAAAAATATCACCAAACATTGCCAAATGACCTCTGGGGGTTAAAATCACCACTGATTGTGAACTGCCAATTATCTGTTCATCATCTCATAAAAAGAATGTAAAAATAAGAATAAAAACTAATTATTAAATAATTTAATTAATAAGTTAATTATTATTAAATAATTAGTTTTAGGAGAAAAATACTACTGCAGTTTTGTGTTAAAACAACTGCTTTCCTTTTAGTAGTATATACTGAATTATCTGCAGAGGAAATGATACGATAGAATCATTTATATCATATGGAATCAGCTGGAATTAGCTTTAAAGAAAGTATTTGAGAAGTTAAGGATGTGGGAGGCAAAAGACTGGTCATAGATTGATGGTTCCTGGAGTAGGATGGAAGAGATTCCACTCTGTTCAAAAGTCTACATAATAAAAAGTTTAAAACGCAAAGTCAAACAATCAATTTAACGTATACATACTTCCTGACTAACAATTAGATCCCTATCCTAATGTTGCATGTGTCATATTCTAACTTTCTTCCTAGAAAATGTTAACATGAGTTTATTTTATACAAATAGGAGACTATATACTAAGCATTCTTCTAAGATACTATGAATTCCTTGTCCTGTTTACCAGGGGATTTAATATTAATTACATGAAGTATGTTAATGTTAGACTCAATGCCAAAGGAAGTAAAAAGGTCAGAATAATCTCATCTCTTCCCTATTACTTTTTCTTTTTCAAGTCAGGAGCAGGAGATATATTAATTTGAATTTAATTATCAGGTTGGACCCATCAGATTGACCAAATTAACATATCATTATTAAATCTACTCAGCACCTTGTATTCTATAGCCTTACCCTTAGGATATCACCTCAGGCAGAAGTAAAATTAGAAAAGAAAGAAGGCCACGTTGTTGAGAGATGTGGATAGGAAAATTCAGAATTCTTAGGCCCAGTGTATCTTGCAAGACCAAATTTAGAAAACTACTTTGATAAAATAGAATGAATCAAAGATTAAATATTTAACCATTATTCTGTTCAGTTTAAAGCAGCTTTATTAACTACACACTGTAATACCCTTAGAAAATTATAAATATTAATATTTATTTATTTATTATTTTATTGTTATTATTTTTTTGAGACAGAGTGAAAAAAAGTAGAGTGCTATGGCATCATTAGAGCTTACAGCGACTTTCATCTCTTGAGCTCAGGTGATTCTCTTGCCTCAGCCTCCCAAGTAGCTGGCATGACACCTGGCTAGTTTTTCTATTCTTAGTAGAGATGGGGTCTCACTCTTGCTCAGGCTCATCTCAAACTCCTGTGCTCAAGCAATCCACCCATCAGCCTCCCAGATTGCTAGGATTGCAGGTGTGAGCTACCATGTTTGGCCAAGATATAAACATTTAATATGATAGTCAATTCTTTCTCATCTCCAGGCCTCTACATACACTTGTTATTTCCTTTGCTTGGAGCATCCTTCCTTCACCTTCTTCTGCCTTGGCTAATACCTATTTTTCCTTCCAGTCTGATTTAGAAGGCACTAGAACTAAGAAAAAGTTCCTTTCCCCCCCGCCCCCGCCTTCCCTCTACACATCAATTCCGCATCTCAACCTTATCTATCAGAGTGGCTACTTGCCAGATGACTTGGCAAGCTTTACGATAGAAGAACAATCTGATGAATATTGTTGAAGAAGTGTATCAATTAATTACTTTCAAAGTACAGAGAAATATTCTTTGACATATAAAAAGATTGGCTAGTATTTGTGACGGGCAATCACTAGGATGATATCAAATAATCCCTTTCTTAAGTATTCATAGCCTTGTAGCAATCCCCTCTACTTGAGTGTGGGCTGAACCTAGTGACTAACTTCTACTGAGCATACTACACTCAGGAGATGTGACTTCTATGGTGAGATTCCCCAAAGATTGTGACTTCCATCTTACTCACCTGTTCTACCTTTTTCACTTGTTTTCTTTGATAAAAGCCACCTACCATGATGTACTTCTCTATAGAAAGGCCCATATAGCAAGGATCTGAAGTCTGCTGTCAACAAGGAACTGAGGTCTTTAACCAAACAACCCATGAGGACCAGAATTCTATCAATAGCCATGTGAATGAGCTTAGAAGCAAACTCTCCAATCTTTTAGATGAAGCTATAGCCAGTCCTGACCTGTACCCTGACTGCAGCCTTGTGATAGCCATTGAGCACTCATGAGACCTATCAGTTAATAAATTTTTATTGTTTTAAGTTTTGGTATAATTTGTTATATAATCATAGATAATCAGTACAATATTATTTATATAAAAATCAAGATATAGTAATTAAGCCATTTTGCAAATGACACTAAGAGCCTTCACAGCATCAGATATGGAATCATCAACCGTGGTGACTGTGCGACTTTGACTCTTTAGGACCTTTGAGACTTATTTTCTCATCCTCAGCTGAGTTGTCAATGTGGTATTAATAGAATTACTACTATTGGTCTGATACGCAAGAGCTGGAAAGTAATTTCAATTTTCTACATAGTATCATTTACCATATGATTCCTAGAAATGGGATCAGAAAATCTAAATTTGAGTCTTATTTTCCCATTTACAATCTGCATGAACTTGGATATCCACTTGACCTTTGAACAACATGATTTGAACTGTGAGGGTCTGCTTATACGTGCACTTTCTTCCACCTCAGCCCATCTCTCACACAGCAAGTCCAACCTCTCCCCCCCTCTCCTCCTCCCCTTCCTCTTTCTCTTCCTCATCAGCTTACTGAACATGAAAATGACAGGATGAAGACCTTTATGGTGATCCATTTCCACTTAATGAATAGTAAACATATTTTTTCTTCCCTATGATTTTTTCAATACCATTTTCTTTTCTGTAGCTTACTTTATTGTAAGACCTGGTGTACAATACATGTAGCATACAAAATATGTGTTAATCAACTATTTATGTTGTCAGCAAGGCTTCTGGTAAACAGCATTGGTGGTTACGTTTTTAGGGAGCCAAAAGGTACATGTGGGTTTTTGACTGCATGGGGTGGGAGAGGGGTCACATTCCTAACCCCTGAATTGTTGAAGGGTAAACCATATTTTCTGAAACTCTCTAAGTCAGTTCCTTCATCTGCAAAACAAGACCAAACTTACTTACCTGACAGAAGAACAAAAAATATCAAAGTGCAAAACCTGGCACAGAAGAAATGTGGGGGAAAAAATAACCACTGATTATGAATCTAAGAATACTTTTTCTCATTATAGTCTTCAAATTATAAACATGAGTTAGGAAAGACTACAGAAATCTGAAGTAAATATGACTGCTGTCTTTAAGGTAGAGAATAAAAAGTTGAGAAAAAGGAGATAACGGTTAAATGCTAGCTGGTTAAAAATAATTCATCTGATTGATTTTGTTTATCTTTACCAAAGAAAGAATTAGAATACGGTAGTCCCCCTTATTCATAGGGAATAGTTTCAACACTCCAAGTAGAAGCCAAAAGTTTAGATAGTAACAAATGTGATGCGTGTTATATGGAATATATTTCTGTTCCTGTCTTCCATAAACAAATTTAATACCCTCTTTAACTTAATTGATTATCAGGCATTGTGGCTTTAACTTTTGTAGTTTAAGGTATGATAGCAAAGCCAGCATAAATTGTTTTTCTTTCTTTCACAGATAGAAGATTCGTTCATACTGCAGATCTTAGCAACCTTAGCATATGATTCTTTTTCTTTCCTTACTAAGTACTTAATGCTTAAAGGAAGCACTTTACAGCTTCTCTTTGGTGTATCTGAACTGCCAGCATCACTACTCTTGAGCTGTGGGGCCATTATTAAGTAAAATAAGGGTTACTTGGCAACAAACAAGGAATATTTCTGTCAATCTGCCAACCAGGAGGGCACTAAGTGCCTGAGGGTCTGTGGAGTAGACAGTAGGAGATGCTGGACAGAGGGAGGATCACCTTCCAGGGGGCGTGGAGTGAGATGGCATGAGATTTTGTCACACTACTCAAAATGGTGCACAATTTCAGACTCAAGAGTTGTTTATTTCTGGAATTTTTCCCTTTAGTAAAATTGAGGAAAGCAAGACTGCAGATAAGACAGGGTTACCGTAAGTATAAACAAAAAAAAAAAATTGTTGAATACAAGGATTAAACTGTTTCTGCTCCTCTGTGACTTAAATCTCTTCTCAGAGAGTTTCAGTTTATAGGCTGACACCTGTTCATTGGAAAAGCGATCAGATCATAAGTTTAGAAAAATCGTCATTCATATAAATCCTTAAACAGAGGCTGGACTAACCACCTTCATTCATTTTACATTAAATGTATCATGCCCAGGCATAGTCCAGGTGTAGCAGAGCAAAATGAGACATGGAGCCCACCCTGTCTTCCCTTCCCCAAAGCTTCTGCTCAGAATTCCACTGATGGAATTCCCTTTCATTTTTCTATAAAATTTTCTCCCTTTCTTCCTCACTGCTTTTATCAGTTATCTTTTCATTTTTATTTTGTTTAAATACTTTTTGTTTTTTTCTGTAGAATAAATGTTTCTTTTAATATAAGCAGCCTCAACATGGATGACATTAACTTAGAAAACTCTGTTTATGATGACGGGCTTAACCTGTTATAAAATCTAAGTCAAAATTTCAAATCAATGGATGCACAGATATCCAGATAGAGTTTCTCAGTTTGTCAACAGAGAAACTGTTGACTCAGGGCTGGAGACTGTCTTAGTTACTGTCTGAAGTTTAGCACCAGCCCTGGGCTATGCCCACTAGAGGCCAACAGCACCGGTCCTTCCTAGGAACTTCACACGCAAGCTCTAGGAAGTAGGTTGGACAGTAGGGACGGGACTTCCGCCTGACTGTACAGACGAGGGTCAGGAGTAAGTCATCCTTTTTACTGCAGTTGGTTACCTTGTACGGTAGGAATTGATGTCCTCATCCTGTGCGTTCAGCCCACGCAGACCATAGACTAAGTCTGACAAAGGCTGGCAGCATGTTATGAATAAAGATCCTGCCCCCAGAGTGAATGGGGATGGGAGTTAGTTTTGCTTCATCAGCGTGATAGTTGCTGTAAACACTGTTTCACTCAGGGGCTTGTTAGATATGCAAATTTGGGACCTGACCTCAGACCTGAGTCAGAATCCTTTGGGGTTGGAGCCTAGAAGCCTGTGTTTTAACAATCTTTCCAAGTAATCCTTCTGAGTGCTAAAGTTTGGAGCAGTCTGTTATATGATACACACATACCCTTATAACTGTGGCCTGTCCTCATAATCCCAAAGACAGTTGCATCGTCTATTTAACTGGCCTGGGCTTCAGATTCTTCCAGTTTGCACAATCAAATGGAAGCTCTACACTAAAGCTCAGCCTTCCTGGCCAACACCCTAACCCATTTCCTTTTATCTCTCCTTACAGAGATGCTGTCAACATCCATCTGTGACTTAGTACTGCCTTGTTCCACAGAAACAGCGCCTAAAACCACAACAACCACTACCCACCGTCATTAGGTTTCTCACTAGAAATGTTGCCAGCATATGTGATTGGTTCAGAGACCAGTGTTGACCCAGATTTAGGCAAAACACTTTGATCATTATGATTTCAATGATTCTCCCTGAGCCTTAGGGACATTCTACAGCCAAATCAGGCTCCTAGCCCCCTGGCAGCAGGCAGTGTTGCTTCACTGTTTCCTGAGTAGCCTCTTATTCGAGTACCAGCAGGCTTCATGGGAAAGCCCACATTGAATATGATCTTACATCACTGGAGAAGACTTCAGCTTAGACACTTCACATTTTAAAGCTTTTGGTGTGTTGGGAAACTAAAGAACCAAAAGAAATAGTTAGAAGGTTTAGCCCACTAATACTACAGTCTTTCCCGGAAAATAAAATTGTTGTAGAAACTCCTAATTTCAATTTTTATTTATTTATTGTTTTTACTAAAAAGCATTACTTCCAAGTTATATGCAGGTGGAACGTGTGGTATATGGGATCCCATAGCAACAGAATAAGAGACATAATAGGGAAGGAAATAAGTTTGACTATATGTATTGGAAAGATAGATTGGAGCAGATCGTGGATTATAATCATGCTTTGCAGGTTTTAAACTTTGTACACTATTTGGCAGACATTAAAGGATGTATATGCGTGCATTTATTTTTATTTTCACAAAGCCAAGACTGCATGTAACTTCCACCCAGCTCAAATGGCAGAAAATTTCCAGCACCCAAAAGTTCCACTTTTGTTCCTTCCTAGTAACTACTGACTTTTTGTCCACTCTAAAGTAAACCTCTCTCTTGATTTCTGACACCAGAAATCAAGAGAGAGGTTATTCGTTTTGATTGTTTTAAAACTTAATGTAAAAAAAGCTGACTTTATTTCATCATTGTATAGTGTTCCGCTGCCTAGTAGATTAAGTTGATGCCAACTTTTGGCTATCATGAATAATGCTTTGCTGTGAACACTCTTGTACCTGTCTTTGATGTATAAAGACATATACTTGTGTTTGACATATATCTAGTTGTGAAATGGGTGAAATACATGGTGTACATAGGTTCAACTTTAGATGATACCAAAGAGTTTTCCAAAGTGATTTTATTGATTGAAGTTTCCACTAGCCTTGACAGATCTGAAATAAGGATGAGACCTACACCATTCTACACTGAATCCATCCACAGGGGATATGATAGTTTAGGTGTGGTTATATTACAACACAGGGAGGGGAACATTGTTGCAAGACCCTGGTAGAAAAGATTAAGATCCTACACTTGAAGGAGAGTGGAAAGACTAAGGTTGGTGGAGCTAAGTTGTCAGGTGACTGAAAGGAAGACAAAGGTAAGAGTAAGGTTTCAAATCTGAGTGACTGTCAGGAGAAACAGGGTTAGCAGGTGTAATAATGAGTGCAGGATGAGTCAGGATAGGTTAAGGGCTGAAGGAAACAGAAGAGAAAGCTTCTAAGACTAGAAAAGGAACTCGAGATCTGGTAACTACTGAAGCAATTTCACTAGGATGCATTCCTGCAACATTACTGTGATAAATCTTGGTTTAGAAACCTGTTGTCAAAAAACACTGGTTTAAGACTTTTGTTTACATATCTACTCACCTAATCATGCACCTAGATTTTTTCATTTAACTTCCTATTTTCAGTAATTCCCAAGTAGGATGAACTATTATATAGATAACTGTGTACAGGAGTATAAAATGCATGCCCTGTGTTTTATGGGAAACTATAAATAATAAACATCTCTCAGATCTCTCTTTTTAAAAAATTGTTCATATCCGAATTGACTTAGTTCATATTTTCATCATTATTTGCTGGAACTGCTGCCATAACGTCTTAACTGATCTCTTGCCTTCTGTACTCAGGGCCCTAACATGCACTCTCCACGATGAGATCTTGAATCATCTTTTAAAAAAGCATATCAGAGCATCTCATCTAAAAATTGGCTGTTCCCTTTACTCACATAACAAAGACCTTCATGAGCCCTGTAGCTTTACTTCTTGCCATCCCACTGTTAACTTTGTGCTTCGATAGTAATTCTTCATGCTCACGGTTCTATTTAGAGCTTTCGTGTTCTTTCTATATGTTTTTCCTCCCTCCTAGAACACCTTTCCTTCCATATGAAAATGTTCTTTTCATAACTCAAAATTCTGCTCCTTGAAACCTTTCTTGAATAAACAGACCTAAATAAACAATAAGAAAGAAAGACAAGGACAATGGGAGCAAAAGGAAGCTTTTCTGAGCATGTAGGATATGAATGTCTGAGAATTATTTTCTATAATTTACAATAAGGACATTCATTTTAATCTCAGTAAAACTGATTTACTTTTCTACCGCTAACATACAATAAAACACACTTAATAACAGTCATATGATTTAAAATATAATAAAATGAAGCATTCAAATAATAAATAGAGCAAAATGCAAATTTTCATAATGGAATATCTACTTAAGCCTTTATGAGGCTTGCAGTGAAATACTGTTTTAAATTTAAAAATTTTTTGAACAAGTGTCTTTCTTCATTTTCCCATGGCAATAACAAGAAAAGTAACGTGACTACTTAATCATATTTTGAAATGTATTGAACAAATACAGAAATGATTGATTTATAAGAAAAGATTCACATAGATTTCTACCTTTAAAAAACTAGGGTTATAAAAATGATGACAAATAAGATATGCATGTTGTAAAAAAACTGTAAATAGTTCATGAAGTATAAAGATAAATCCACCTTTTCCCATCCCTCTCCCAATCCCATTCCCCAGAGATAATCACACTTAAGAGTTTCTTGTGATTTTTCCACTATTTTCTGCTTTTATTAGCATGTTGAGGAATGTGAGGAGATGGACATCTACACACACATATATATATATTTTTAAGCTTCTTATGCAGACTTGATCATCCTATACGTGTACACATGAATTCTCAAATTACATTTTGAGAATTACATTTAATGATCTATCTTGGACATCTTCCCAGATCAGAACATACAGATTCACCTCATCCTTTTTTAACTCTTCATTGCATGGGTTGTATGGATATGTCATAGCCTCTCCAGTTTTCTGCTAGTGGATAGTGCATTCTCAGATGTTCTTCTTTATAAAGATGGTGCGATATTTGTTTTGAGCTACTGTGTTTTTTAACTCTTTGTTTTTTCCCACTCCCTTCTCATTGGAAGTGGAAGAGCAGGATTGGGCACCTGCCCTTAAGGAAAGACCAGAAGCCAGTCCTGTGTCCCTGACAGCATACCAGACAAGAGGCTAAGCTTCAGAAAGTCACAGTGACCATATTCATAAAGGGTCGCTAAGGACCCGGAAGGATGTGTAATTCCAAAGCCTCTGTACCTGAAAGAATTATGCAGACTGTGCAGCTCAAATTGAGAACTGGCTGCTGATAACCAGAGCCTGGAGTCACCCCCAGGGCCTTGGTCCCAGCAGAGAAAAGTGCGAAGTTCTTGGTGACAAGAAAGGGAAGGAGGGAAGGGAAAATAAAGGCTAAGGCTTTAAATAAAATTAATTTTAAAGAAACAATGTTTTTGTACATCTCATTTTCTGGACTTGAATTCATCTCATCTTTATAAATATTTGTTATTTTCAAGATACCACGATACTTTATATATCTTGCTATACTCAAAGTCAAATTTCAGTTTTGGAGACTTTTTTTCCATAAGAGGCTGTTATTTTTACACTAATTAAAGAGAAAAATGCCCATTTGAAATAATGTTCTTTTATCTGGACATAGTTATCTGTGAAATTTTTGGTACCTCTTCTTTTATTTTAAAAATAATTCCAACCAAAATAAGCCATATAGGTTTGGCTCCTGTAGCTCAGTGAGTAGGGTACCGGCCACATACATGGAGGCTGGTGGGTCTGAGCCAGGCCCAGGCCCTGCTGAACAACAATGACATCGCAACAAAAAAATTGCCAGGCATTGTGGCGGGTGCCTATAGTCCTAGCTACTCAGGATGCTGAGGCTAGAGAATTGCTTAAGCCCAAGACTTTGAGGTTGCTGTGAGCTATGACGCCATGGCATTTTACCTACGGTGACAGAGTGAGATTCTGTCTCAAAAAAAAAAAAGCCATATATTCACCTGAGTTGTTAAGCTTTCATTATATCATTTTTGTTTTATACTGACATCAAGCATAGTCTGAAACACATATGAAGAAAAACATTTAATCGTTTATTTTTCAGAGAAAAATAGTATTTTTGTGGAAAAGCAATACCTGCATTATGACCCTTACTTCTTGTTTGTTATTGGTTTTACGGCTTGCATGTTTCATTAAAGGCTTTAGCCCTAAGACTGGGAAAAGACTAAGTCAATTAAAAATCTCCTGGAAACAATTTAACCATTATTTTCTGATTAAGAGGCATTGATGAAAATTGCTTTCAACAAGGAAGGTCGGAGAGGCTTCTTACAATGTCTCGTGGCTTAGAATTTTATGATGTCAACTAACAGTTTATATTGTCTTCGGGCCTAATTCTCCAGCATGTTTATGGAGCAGTTGGGGGCTGTCGGCCCACCAGTGTTTGGGGAGGCCAAGCTTCTCTGACACACAGCCAGGGAACTTGAAACAGGCTAGAGAAAGCCCACTCCTGCCAGGACATTGCAAACAGTTTAGTGACCATCTAAACGTTCTACTAGTTTTGTTGCCATACTTGGTAGTCCCAGGAATCTGGCTAGCTTCAGAAGAGCAAAACAAACACAACTGTGGACAGCCACACCCTACAGTGACTCTGTCTCCAAATACCATACTAGTCCAAGGCTGAAGCACTTGAAAGGCTTATATCCCAACAGATCAAATCTTTATAAGATTGAACCTTAAGCACATAAATGTTGTCATTTACAGCACTGTTTCTGTGCTATTTTGCCTTTCCAATTATAAAGGTGGC
Organism: Arctocebus calabarensis; assembly: GCA_963573935.1. NCBI lineage: Eukaryota > Metazoa > Chordata > Mammalia > Primates > Lorisidae > Arctocebus > Arctocebus calabarensis. Next base: position 31,507 of record CAUYON010169925.1, read on the forward strand.
TAATGCACATGATAATTACAGTTCCTTAAAATTTATTCACTCTTGAGCAGATCAGCTCAGAAATGTTGGCACAGTTTCAGGGTTCCTTAACAACGGCTTGCCAAACCACTCTTTGATCCAGTGAAATCATCGTATGATTCAAAACAAGGTCTACAGCCTTTGAAGAATTCACATCTTAAATCCTCATCTTTGTCACCTAACCTCCCCACGTTCAATCTAAAAATGGACTCTGCCTTATCAGTGACAAGTTAAGTTTTTTCCCTGTGGGATTTATAATGTGCTTTCTTTGTTTCCCTTCATTTATTCTTTAACTAACATATATTGAGTGCTTATCATGTAGTAGACTTGTCCTTAATTTATAGAACAAAATTCACTGCAGAGATAGTTAAACAGATAATTGCTATATAGGATTTTAAGTAAGAGCAGGGTCAAGGGAGAACAGCGGTATGGTCTCAAAGCCCTTGGTGGGTGACAAAAAGATTCCTAGTGGAGGTGAAAGCTGAGCCCAGCACTGAGGACACCCAGCAACAGGCAAATGACAAGAACTAGTAAGCCAGTAAGCCAGTCCCTCAGTCCCTATTTACCCCCGTCTTCTGTGTTCCACTCTTCTCACTCTGACCTGGCTACACTGAGTTGTTTTTTTTTTTTCTCAAATGTACAACTGTCCCAGGGCCTTTGCACTAGCAGCATCCATCTGCCTGAAAGTTTCTTCCCTTGGGTATCTGTTGCTCAGATTTTGCCATATCCAAAACTTTTTCACACATCATCTTAACTTAAAATAGCACTCATCACCATTCATGTTTAGCTTGGTTTGCTTTGTCTTGTCTGCCATGGTCCTCACCCTCCACCAGGTTGTAAGCTCCTGAAGAGGGGCGGCTTCTGCTTTGTTTAGTGTTGGCTCCCCCATGACTAGGATGTATCTGGGACAAAGTTGGTACTCCGGTATTTCTTCACTTAATTGATAACTAAATAAATGAATAATTGTCCACTGAATAGTATTTTTTCTTTTTTGCTGATGTGTCACAAAGGAGCCATTATTTATATAAAAAAAAGTTATGACAAGGAGCTCAATCCCTTCATTTTACAAATAGGTATTCAAACTTTACCAGAATCCTAAGGGATTCATCTTTGATATGAATGGAAATAGCAGCTGTTCATCTGTGGTTTTAGTCTAGAGGTTAGTAAACTGAACCAAAATCTTTCATCTTTTTAGGATTTCCAAATAATCTGGGAATAGGACATAATTCTGCTCTACTGAATATAATTTTTCAAAGGATATAACATCTTTCTGATGGGACAACTTAGAAATTGTATTTCCTCTGCAAATTAACTATTCCATATTTTGATTTGGTTATGGGTTATGAAAATTTAGTAAAGAGAACGATTTCTTGAATATTGTGTTTGCTCATTTTAGCACATCGTGAGTAACACCAAGTTGCTCTTCACTAATATTGTAGTGAATAATTTGCAGCTGTATGTGAAAGTGTTCATTTCTTTCAACCCACTCTAAACTTGACAATAATAATTTTAAACTGATTTTCCAGTTTAATAGGTAAAAATTGTATATATTAGGTAATTAACTTTCATCTCTAGATTGTTAATGAATGGGACCATTTTTCATGTTTATCATGAGATTTTTCCTTCATTATTGGTACAGCCCCAAAATAAGGAGGAATCAACATCCTTTGGTTATTACCACCACTGACTGTTACGGTTTTAGAGTAATAAAACTTCTCTCTTATTTGTTCAAGTGCACAGTCTGAGTTTCCTCAGAACATCTCTTAGGAGAAAGTAGCCTGATCTACAAAGGTTGGCCAAGGGGATAATTCATCATTTTATTAACTTTCTCTGCTAATCTGTTTCCCTCCTTCTGTGACTCACTCTTGCTGTCCAAGATCACATTCCCAGATAAACTACCCACACATAAACTTTTGTCTTAGACTGTACTTCTGGGCTAAATCATATGTACTTATTACTTATAAGGTTAGTCTGTCTGTGTGTGGACGCTGTGTGCATAAGAACATACCTAATTCATATAATTTGTGGTTTCTGACTTGGTTTAGCAAGCCAAACCCTCAAGCTTTGTCATAAATCTTAAACATTCAGAGTTATGAGGGCTTTCTCTACCACCAGGGATAGATAAACCTGTAGGTATATTTTAGTTCTTTGACACAGTGTACAATAATGACCTTTTATGTTACATTTCCCTAATAATTACATACATTTTAAATTAAAGTCTATTGAACACCTAAACTTTATTCATTGATTTTGTTGCTTAACATTTCAGAGTTTCAAGAGTATTAGAGATTAACAGGAGAGTATAATCCTCATATTCTGACTCGTCTTCACCCATAATATAATTATGATTCAAATAGCTAAATATATATAAACGTAAATATTCACAGAGGAGGAACAGATGCTTTTGCGTGGTTTCCTAACTGTACGTAAGCTACTGGTGACACTTCACATGGAGGCTTGTCACAGCAGAGTAAACAGCCAAACCCTTGCTTTGTCATAAATCTTAAATGTTTGTGGCTTAAGGCCCCATTCCAGGAAAACTTACAACAATGTAATTGCTTCCATTTATGGATAATTTTACAAACACAAGATTACCTATTTTTTTTAATTTAGAAAATAGTTAACAAACCCAATTATCAACAAGGCCACAGCCAGATGAGGGTGGGCTGCAGCATACAGTACCCTGGTGTGCACGAATGATATCATTGCCTTAATCTTCCCAGGATCTGAAAAAATAAATAAGTAAATCTGTTTCCCACAATCATGCACTAAATATTTTTGTGTACAGGAGGCTATTTATGGCCTCCACATCTGTGTCTTTGAACTTTCATTCCCTTCCTATGATGGTCTAATACTACCAGGGATTACTGACGCTTTTAAAATACGTTTTAATACCTGCCAGATCCATTATTTTTTCCTCAAAAATCTGTGGGGTTTTGTTATTTGCTTATCCTTCCAGCTGAGCTTTAAAATTGCTTTGCCAGGTTGTCCCCAAAATGTGGTGGACACAGAGATGCCCTGACAGGTGCCACTTCAAGGAAGGGCTGGTAGACCAGCCGCCAGGAGCACGTAGACGGTTTCCAGCTGTTGGCTCCTCCAGCTTCACACTGTCCCCCAGCTACTTCCATCAGGTAACTAGAAGAAGTGATGACAAAATGAATCAGTCATGTCAGCTGTCCTCAGATGACTGTGGGGCCCTTCCTGCCCCTGATCTCTCGCTGGCCTGCGCTGTTCCACTTTCCTTCTCTCAGTCTTGCTGCTTTGCCTTTCTTTTGTCAGATGACGACCCTTAATCAATGTCTCATATCTCAGATTCCATCTCAACCTCTTTCTCTGGAGAACCCAAACTTAATTGGAATCATGCTAAACCTATCAATTAATTGTGAAAAAGTAACTTTCTTTTAATACTAAGTCTTTCCATTGAGAGTCACAGAGTATCTCTACATTTATTCAGGTCTTCCGATACATTTCTTAGCAAACTTCTCTTCAGATAAGATTTACAGATTTTTAAAGGTTTTTTGTGATTTTTTTTATATTGGTTGTTCTAGATTTCTCTGTTTGACATGGAACACTTTCATCATTATTTTGTCTATATGATCTATAATATTGTATATTAAAACATGATTTAATAGTATCCTAAGTGAATTCATTTACCAACTATGCTTATTTAAAATGTTATTTACAGGCTGGGTACAGTGGTTCACGCCTGTAATCCTAGCACTGAGGGAGGCCAAGGAGGGTGGATTGCTTGAGCTCAGGAGTTTGAGACCAGCCTGAGCAAGAGCAAAATCCCATCTCTACTAAAAATTAAAAAAACTAGCTGGGTGTGGTGGTGCAGGCCTGTAGTCCCAGCTACTCAGGAGGCTGAGGTAAGAGGATCACTTGAGTCAGGAGTCTGAGGTTGCTGTGAGCTCTGATGTATATACTATATCCTGGGGCGACAGAGTGAGACTCTATCTCAAAAAATATATATATGTCATTTACATTTTTCCTAACAAACTTCCTCTTTTCCTACCTCTTAACTTTTGCCCTTTACCTAACAGGATGAAGTTTTAAACATGATAAATCAAAAAGATTTTATTCCAGTTTTCTACATTTCAGGAGTAATTTCAGTAGTGACAACAAACATCTGAGTGTCTCTCACGTACCAGGCAGTGGTGTATGAATGCTCCTCCAGTGATGTCACCCATAATTCTAGCACCTACCCTGCTAGTCTTTACCAGATATAACCTACGCTTTTCAAAGACTGCATTTACCTTACTATTATCAACATGTAGCAAGTTATTGAACCAGGAATCCAACCTAGGACAATTTGATTCTAAAGTAAAAAAAAAAAAAAATCCTCCAGAGCTTTTTCCCAGGAAACAAACCAAACTGAACTAAACTTATTCCTGAGCTCCCTACTTGTTATACATCACACGCACACACGCAAATGCCAGGAGTAATTTTTAAATGCATATTCCTTGCATACCATTCAAACAAAAAGAAGTATATGGATTAAAAATTTAAGTTCCACCTTCACTTTGCTCACAAATACTTTTCTTCTCCTGAGGTAATAATTATGAACAATTTTTATAAACATTATAAAAATTATAAAGAAAATCAACTTTTTTCTCTTTAAGTTCTATATCGTAATTAATAATGTAGCTATGCTATAATTTATTTGATCAGTACCCTAATGGATATTTATATAGCATGTAGCATTGCATAATAACATAAATGATAACATTTCTTAATTAAAAACTAGTTTGAGTATTTTAATTTTAAAAGTAACATTGTTCACTAAGTTAATGAAGAAGAAATATTGAACCAACAGAAGAGGCTGTAAGTTTGTTTTCACTAGGTTTTTTTTTTCAGTCTCCAGTCTCCTTAAATAACTTTGTATTTAATAGAAAGATTTCAGAGTTTCCTGTGCAACCTATCAATTATATCATTAGGAATGAGATATATTGGGGTCCAATATATGTGACAACACTCACATTTTACTTAGAAGTCTTTTTGATACCCTAAATCATTTTAATCCCAAAACAAAATATACTTACTGAAGAAAAATAGGAAAGGCAGATAATGAAGGTCTTTAAATCACTAAATAACTACTCTTAAAATTTTGGCTAGATTGCACTGCTGTGGGAATGCAAACTAGTACATTCCTATTGAAAAGAAGTTTGGAGATCACTCAGGGATCTAAAAATAGACCTTTTGTTTGATCCTGCAATTCCTCTTCTGAGTGTATATCCAAAAGACCAAAAATCACTTTATAACAAAGATATTTGCACCACAATGTTTACTGCAGCCCAATTCATAATTGCTAAGTCATGGAAGAAGCCCAAGTGCCCATCAACCCATGAATGGATTAATAAATTGTGGTACATGTACACCATGGAATATTATGCAGCCTTAAAAAAGATGGAGACTTTATGTCTTTTATGTTTACATGGATACAGCTGGAACATTTTCTTCTTAGTAAAATATCTCAAGAATGGAAGAAAAGGTATCCAATGTACTCAGCTCTACTATGAAACCAATATATAATCACCTACACTTCCATATGAAAGTTATAACCCAACCACAGCCCAAGATGAAGGGGAAAGAGGAGGGGGAGGGGAGGATGGGGAGAGGAAGGGTATTGGTCTGACT
>CAUYON010169932.1:0-21838 GCA_963573935.1 Arctocebus calabarensis
GGGCTAAGGCACCAGCCACGTACACCTGAGCTGGCGGGTTCAAATCCAGCCCGGGCCCACCAAACAACAATGACGGCTGCAACCAAAAAATGGCCGGGCATTGTGGCGGGCCTCCCAGCTACTTGGGAGGCAGAGGCAGGGAGACTCGCTTGAGCCCAGGAATTGGAGGTTGCTATGAGCTGTGATGCCACAGCACTCTATCCAGGGTAACAGCTTGAGGCTCTGTCTCAAAAAAAAGAGAGAGAGATTTATTTATATTTTAAAAGTTAATGTTAATGGATTGCCTGAGTTCACAGGTTCAAGACCAGCCAGAGCCAAAAAAAGACCTCGTCTCTAAAAACAGCTGGCATTGTGGTGGGCCAAGCTACTTGGGAGGCTGAGTCAAGAGAATTGTTTGAGCCCAAGAGTTTGAGGTTGCTGTGAGGTATGATGCCACGTCACTCTATCAAAGGTGACAAAGTGAGACTCTGTCATAAAAATATATATATATATACATATACATAAAATTAAAATTAACAAATAGAAAAAAATTAACCAGACGTTGTGACAGGCACCTAGGAAGCTGGACAAAAGGATTGATTAAGTCCAAGAGTTTGAGGTTGCTGTGAGCTATGATGATGCCACAGCAATTCACCACAGGGTGACAGAGTGAGACTCTGTCTCAAAAAAAGAAAAAAAAATATATATATATATACACACACACACACAGAGACATATATATGAAAGATACTAGATTAATTTTCTTGGCTTTGTTTGACTAACTATAGCACAATTTCTATGAGGATTTCTACTGACAATTCTAAGTTCACCTGAGAAAACAATGTCAAGGGGTCATCAAGAACAGAGGCTCACGCCTTAATCCTAGGCCTCCTGGAGGCTGAGGCAGGTGGATGCCCTGAGCTCAGGAGTTTGAGACCAGCCTGAGCAAGAGTGAGACCCTGTCTCTACTAAACATACAAAAACTAGCCAGGCATTGTGGCAGGCACCCATAGTCCCAGCTACTGGGGAGGCTGAGGCAAAAGGATTGCTCAAACCCTGGAGTGTGAGGTTGCTGTGAGCTAGGATGACACAACACTCTACCCAGGGTGACAGGGTAACTCTGCCTCAAAAAAAAAAAAAAAAAAGCCAATATCTTTATGAAAGAATAAAATTGCACAGGCATTCTCCATGTTATATAACAAGACCAATTACAAGGGAACAGTAATTAATATCCTGTGTTACTGGTAAAGGCAAAAGCAAGAAGACTAACAGAAGAGAATGCTCAGAAACAGACCTGTGAATATATAACAGAAGCACTAAACATGAATGCAAAAAGGATGTACTAAGTAATGACTAGTTAGGATAACTAATGAATGATTAGTTATCACTGGGAATTAGTTAGCCATATAGGAAAATATTAAAAATTAGATCCCTAAAGCAAAACAAAACAAAACAAAAATTTCCTCCAGGTAGATTAAAACCTAAATGTGAAAAATCAAAATTCTAAAACTTTTGACAATAAAGGAAACTCTTTATGGCCCCATGGTAGAAAAGGGTTTTGCAAGATTTCATTTTCTAAATTAAGTGCAAAAAGCACAAACTATGAAGGAAAGCTGATAAAGTTGACTACTTTAAACTTAACTTCTCTACAACAAAAGATAATCAGAAAGATGAGGTGAAGAAAAGCCACATACTTGAAAAAGATACTTTTGTTGCTTATAACTGGCAACCCTACCATTCTAAATATATAAAGAGCTGCTAAAAAATAGTAAGAAAGAAATAAACATCCGCTAAAAAATGGGCAAAGAATGTGAATGTGCAATTCACAGACACAGAAACACAACAGGCCAATAAAAAAGATGGCTAGCCTCTCTAGTAATCAGAAATATGTAAATTAAAGCCACAGTGAAATTCCATTCCATCCATCAGATTTTTAAATATCTGAAGGCAGCAAGCATTGAGAAGTACGTGGCCCAAAAAGAATTTTCATGCTAGGGCGATGCCTGCCGCTCAGCGAGTAGGGCACCAGCCCCATATACCGAAAGTGGCAGGTTCAAACCTGGCCTTGGCTGAACTGCAAAACAGAAAAATAGCCGGGTGTTGCAGTGGGCGCCTCTAGTCCCAGCTATTCGGGAGGCTGAGGCAGAGAATCGGCTAAGCTCAGGAGTTGGAGGTTGCTGTGAGCTGTGTGATGCCATGGCACTCCACCAAGGGTGATAAAGTGAGACTCTGTCTCTACAAAAAAAAAAAAAAGAATTTTCACGCTCCTGGTGGGAGAGTCAACTGGTATAACCACTTCAAAGAGCAATTTGGCAACATTTATTATAGCAAAGCTTGAAGACACTCATCGGTAGGTCTCAACAATTTTTTCCTATGTGTATGTCCTGGAGAAATTTCTACACGTGCATAAGAATGTTCATTGCAGCACTGTTTCTTGTAGCAAAAATATGAAAATGTCCAATGTGTTATGGGATATTAATTCACTAACTTACTGCATAGCAATAACAATGAACTAAAGTTACATAAGAACATGGAGACTGATAAGGAGAAAAAGCAACTTTTATAACAACATACAGGATGTTATTTATATAATGCTTTAAATATGCAAACAGTCTATTGTTTATGGGTACACAAAATTTCAGCAATTGAAAAAAACAGTAATTCAAAAAAAAAAAAAACAGTAATTCAGCAATTGAAAAAAACCTAAATTCAGGATCTTATTTCAAAGTGAACATATTAAGAAGAATATAGAGAACTTCCATTTATTTGTATAGTTTTATTTCATTAAAAAACAACAACAACAAAGTACAATACAATAAAATGGCAAAAGGGCAAGGTTTGAGATGTCCCAACGGTGGACCCACAGCATGCTTATAAAATTCTATACATTTTAGCAATAAAACATTTGGTATAGCAAAGTTTAAACAAAACAAAAGTATTTTAAAGTTATCTCTCAGTAAAGAGTAAAGTTATCTCTCAGTAAACTGTAATACAGTTGTTTGTCCATTTATTAAATGTTTGTTGAGAATATAATCTCTGTCAAGCTATACAGACAGCATAAAAGAAAAAAAAGGATAGGATCGTTTTCTCAAGTAGTTTCTACTCGTGTAAGGAAGAGCTTAGACCAAGAAGTAGGATATAAAGCCCTAATAAGGAAGGGATGTACAAGATGCAAAGATGCCTGGCCTCCCTAACAACCAGGGATATGCAAGTTAAACTCCTGTCTATCAAATGGTCAAGTCTTAGCGTAAAACAGTACTGGCAGATATCCTTAGTCCATCTTCCCGCATACTTTAAAATCATCCCGTTTCCTTTTAATCCCTGATGCAATGTAAATGCTATGTAACGATTGTTAATACTGTGTTATTTAGCGAGTAACGACCAAGGCTCTGTTTATGCTCGGCACAGACGTGAATTTTGCCCGGATATTTTTACTTTCGGTGGTTGAACCCACGGTTGAAACCCTCCGAGAAGTGGGGCCGGGGCGGCGTCCGAAGGCGATGGAGACCAAGGAGCCTGGAAATGGGAAGCGAGGGAACCGGCGCTGTCCCTGCCCTTCGAGGAGGCCCCTTAGACAGGAATTGGGTCCTGCATGTCACAGAACTCCAAGGGACACAGATGGGACCCAAACCCCCGTCTGCTGGCTTCAGGGTTATCCACCCCTGGTTGTGAACGGACGACAGCGCTGCCACTTTAACTCAGAATTACACCAAGAGTTTATTTTAGGGCCCCCCCCATAAGGCCCCGGATGCTCCCCACGTCCCAGACATCTGCCCTCCAGGAACCCGCCCCTTTAAAAAGCGACCGGGGGTCCCAGCAGCGGACGTGCCACGACCTCGCATCACCACAAGTCCCAGCATGCAGCTCTGCCAGACAGGAAAGGGCGGCCTAGGCGGCTCAATTGACCATCATGCAACGCTCCCGAAGGGGCGGCACATTTAGCGTCGCCTGGGCAACCCCAATTCCGTGACAGAATGCTCTTCCGCTTCCGCCTCTGAACCATATACTTGAGCGTTACGCAATTAGTTGCCGTGACGCTATTCTCCTGCGACTGCGCGAGGCCAGAGCGTCTGCGTGGCGGTTTCTCTGCGGCGGCAAATTTCGGCCTGTGATCCGGCGGCTGAGTTAAAAGTGGCGAGATGACGGACCGCTACACCATCCACAGCCAGCTGGAGCATCTGCAGTCCAAGTACATCGGCACGGGGCACGCCGACACCACCAAGTGGGAATGGCTGGTGAACCAACACCGTGACTCGTACTGCTCCTACATGGGCCACTTCGACCTTCTCAACTACTTCGCCATTGCGGAGAATGAGAGCAAAGCGCGAGTCCGTTTCAACTTGATGGAGAAGATGCTGCAGCCGTGCGGACCTCCAGCCGACAAGCCCGAGGAGAACTGAGACTCTGCCTGTCGCTGCCGGCCGAGGACGCCTCTCCCTCATTCCTTCTCGATATTCCTGAGTCCAGTGAACTGTTGCCCGTGATCCAGCTGCCCGCGCGTTCAGTGTACAAAACTGTTCGTCCGAGGGTGTCCCGCTCAACATGCCTTTGGAACGCGGCTTTGGGAGACCAGCAGGACCCCTGAGAACTGTGCCACTGGAGAGGTCCTAGAGCTGGCGCAGAGCTGCCAAGAAGACGTTCGGGAAGACGGCACTGGAGTGAGACGGGATTGGGAGCCTCGCTTTTGACGAGTTGATTGTCGTTTTTTTTCATAAAGTTTAGAAATTGTTAAGTCTTTTGGTGTCAACTGCTTTTGTTCGAGTGGAAGGGTTGGGGAGGGCTATGGAGACCAAGGTTTTCGGAGAGTCAGAGCAGGGGTGGGGTGGGTGGGGGTGGAGCGTGTGGCCTATGTTCTCTGCCAGGCTTTTAAATCCGCCCTGCACACCTTTGTAATGCTCCCCTACTCCCACTTTATCCACGAGCCTTTTTTTTCCAGGTCCTTTATTATTGAAATTTTCAATTATTATATCCCATATTCCTTTTCTTCCGTTTTAAATTATAATTTTGAGCCAGAGTCTCACTTGTCGCCCTTGGTAGAGTGCTATGGCATCACAACTCACAACAGCCTCAAAGTCTTGGACTCAAACCGTTCTCTTGTCTCAGCCTCCCTCGTAGCTGGCACTACAGGCACCCACCATAACGCCCTGCTATTTTTAGAGGCGACCTCTAGCTCTTTACCAGCTGGTCTCTAACCGATCAGCTCAGGCAATCCATCTCCCTCGGCCTCCCAGGCCACGCGCCTGGCCCATTAAAAAAAAATTTATTTTTTCATTTCATTTATTTATTTGAGATAAGAGTCTTGCCCAGTTGCCCTGGATAGAGTTAAGTCATTGTAGTTCAAACTCCTAGGTTCAAGATCCTTCTGCCTCAGCCTCCTCAGGAGCTGGGACTACAGGTGTGCCCACTTCCAGATATTTTTGTAGAGCTGTGGTTTCAGTCTTGCCTTAAGTCACTCTTCAACTCCTGAGCTCCTGCCTGGGCCTCCCAGAGTGCTAGGATTGCAGGCTTGAGCCATCCTGTCTGCCTACCCCGCTTTTTGTCATCTTAAAAGTCTTTGGTGGGTGGTGCCTGTAGCTCGGTGAGTAGGACGCCGGCCTCATATACCGAGGGTGGGGGGTTCAAACTCAGCCCTGGCTAAATTGCAACAACAACAACAAAATAGGTGGACGTTGTGGGGGGCGCCTGTCTTCCCAGCTACTCAGGAGTCTGAGGCAAGAGAATCAGGTTCACAGACGCCACAGCACTCTACCGAGGGCGATAATGTGAGACTCTCTACCAAAAAAAGTCTTTGCTGTCATTGCTTTCCCTCACCTTTGAGTAAATTGCATTCTCTTTCTCTTGGAAATTTGTAGCCATATTTTCTACAAATGAAGTGACAAGCTGGCAAACAAGTCTAACATTAATTCAACAGTCAACAAATAATTGTTGAGCTTTATGTGGCAGGTGTTTCCTCAGGCTTTGGAGTATTACATTATACTGGGGGGAGTGGGAGGACAAACCCTAGATGTAATAAGCAGATGTCAGAGGGTATTGAGAGGAGAGAAAGAAATTGTGTGTGTGGTCAGGGATTGGGTAGTAGAGTTGAAGTATTTATTTATTTAGATAGAGTCTCATTTTGTTGTCCTGGATAGAGTGTTGTGGTGTCATACCTCACAGCAGCCTCAAACTCTTGGGCTCAAGTGATCCTCTTGCCTCAGCCTCTGTAGTAGTTGGGAATACAGATACCCACAACAATGCCCAGCTATTTTTTAGAGATGAAATCTCAGCTCTTGCTCAAACTGGCTTCTAACTCAAGCTCAGGCGATCCACCTGGTTAGGCCTCCCAAAGTGCTAGGATTACACACCTGAGCCACTGTTCAGGATTCAAGTTTAAACAGGATGCTTAGGTTATTGAGATGGTTACATTTGAGCAAAGACGTCAAGGAAGTGAAGGAAATAGCCACGTAGAAAATGGGGGTTTTGTCTTTGAATTCATTTAATTCTTGAGACATCTTTTGAGGGACCACATCCATGCAGCATATTTCAAGCACAAGTTGGATTTATCAAGTGTAGATCATAACTGTCTTAACGCTGTAATTTGGTAAATGAGGTGAAGGCTATGTTGATTAGTAGGATGGAAGCACTCTAATTGGTACAAATAATCAACATATTGAATCCCATCATGGCATAAATGTATTCATGATCTATGTACAAATGACTTAATAAAAAAATATATATATAATAAAAATTTTTAAAAAAGAAAAAAAATGGGGAAATTGCTTTGCATGCTGCAGTGCAATGGTCCTAAGTTGGGAGTGTGTTTGACCCATTGCAGGAATAGCAAAGAGGCAAGTATGGCTGGTGATAGTAAGCAAGGCGAAGAGTAAAGAGGTAACAGAGGCGGCAACAGAGTAGAGCCTTGTAGGCCAATACGCGGAAATCTGAGCACCCACTGCAAGGTTTCAAAGCAGAGAAATAACATGATCTGGCAGTAATTAAGATCAATGTTTCCCAAATATGTTGGCCTTGGGACTCCATTACATTCCTCAAAATTACTGAAGTTCCCAAACAGTCTTTGTTTATGTGGATTATAGCTGCCCATATTTGCCACAATAGAAATTTAAACAAATTCAAAATGTTCAATTCCCTTAAGATAGAAGCATTATATGTTAACAAAAATATTTTTAATAAAATCAAAATATTGTTTAGTCTTTTTTTGTTTTGTTTTGTTTTGTGTTGGCCGGGGCCAGGTTTGAACCCACCACCTCTGGTATATGGGGCCAGAGCCACAGGTGCCACCCAATCAAAATACTTTTTAATGAAAAATCACTATTTTCCGACACAATTTAGTGAGAAGAAAGGCTTAAAAAAAAAATGCTGGCCAGGTGCAGTGGCTCACCCCTGTAATGTAGCACTCTGGGAAACCGAGGAGAGTGGATTACTTGAGCTTAGGAGTTCAAGACCAGCCCAAGGAAGAGTGAGACCCCTGTCTCTACTGGAAAGAAAAGAAAAACTGGCCAGACATTATTGTAGGCATCTGTAGTCCTAGTTATTTGGGAGACTGAGGCAAGAGGATCTCTTGGGCCCAGGAGTTTGTTTTTTTTTTTCCAGAGACAGAGTCTTACTATTTCGCCCTCGACATAGAGTTATATGGCATCACAGCTCACGGCAACCTCACTCTCTTAGGCTTAAGTGATTCTCTTGCCTCAGCCTCCCAAGTAGCTGGGACTACAGATGCCCACCACAAATCCCAACTATTTTTTGGATGTAGTTGTCATTGTCTGGCAGCCCCGGGCTGGTTTCAAACCCTCCAGCTCCTGTGTATGTGGGCTGGTGCCCTAACCACTGAGCAACAGGTGCCGAACCTGGGCCTAGGAGTTTTGAGTTTGCTGTGAGCTATGATACCATAACACTCTACCCAAGGTGACAGAGTGAGACTGTCCAGAAAAAAATTGTAGATGTTTAATAGAAGATAGCTATATTCTGATACCTGCTTTTGCATTCAAACTAGGAGATTATGAAGTTTTGGTTGAGGTATAAAAAAATCCACTTCTCAAAAATAAGTAGGAAATGTTAGTTGTAACATTGAAACTGGATCAATGAAGTTTTCATTCTGTTATATTAAAATTAATTCACCTACTTTTGAATTTTGAATGGCTCTTTTACCTGTACATGATTTAGAACATCATGCATCAGTCATTTGGAAACTATTGGCTCACTGAGGCCTTCCAAATGTTGACACATTTGTTATACATATCAAAAAAACACATTAATTAATGTCGTCACTGACTCGGGAAGGTCTTACAGGATGGAGAAACTGAAAAACACAGTATATGTTCGGTATAAGTTTTCCATCAGTTGTTTTTGCTTGATAGCTTGAATTTGGTAGCAAACACTGTCGTTTTCCTTGAAGTGACAGACTACTTGGTTCATTTTCAAGAAAATGTCTGCCAGATATATGCCCAAGTCTAAAAACTACATATAGTTTGTTCTTCTTTTCTGTAAAAATGGTGTGCTGTGGGAAGAAAAACTGGAGTTTGGTTTGCAGCTCCCAACTGCTTTTCCTTGAAAAAACCATCATAGTTTGCTGGGCAGGAAAAATGCTTTATGCTTACTTCCAATTTTGTCACAGCAAAATATTAAAAAGATGTATCCTCAGGGACAAGGATTTCATAAATTTAGTAATTTTTACTGCTTTAACAAGGACATTCTTTTCTTTCTTTTTTTTTGAGAATGCATCTCACTCTTTGGGTCTTGATAGAGTGCTATGGCATCATAGCTCACAGCAATCTCAAACTCTTGGGCTCAAGTGACCTTTTGCCTCAGCCTCCCAAGTAGTTGGAAATACAGGCTCTGGCCACAACACCCGGCTATTTTATAGAGACAAGGTCTTTCTTGTGCTCAGGCTGTTCTCAAACTCCTGAACTCAAGCAATCTGCCTTCCTGGGCCTCCCAGAGCGCTGGGATTATAGGAGTGAGTCACTGCGCTTGGCCAACAATGATGCTCTTAAGTTAAACTGAGTTGGGTTTTTTGCTTGCTGTTTGTTTTTAATGAGAATGCTAGAAATGAAGAATAAAATGGTACAATTTTGTGCCACTGCCTTGATTCATGCAAAGTGTTAGTATTTTTATCACTGTGGCTTTTGTACCGTCTGTGCAAATGATAGCAGTAAAAAGACAAATATAATCTTAGTATTATTAAGAAAATAGTTTTGACTTCCTGGACTCCCTGAAATTCATTTCCCACCATTTTTACTTGAAAGAAGACTGGCAGTAGATTAAACTATATTTGTTTACATTTGGGTACTAAGCAGATATTCTCTCAAAAATGAATGAAATGAACCATCACTTTTTTTTTTTTATTAAATCATGGTTGTGTACATAAATGCAATCATGAGGTACAATGTGCTGGTTATATATTATATATATATATATATATACAGTTTGAACTATTTTCATCAAACTGGTTGACATAGCTTTCACGACATTTTCTTAGTTATTGTGTACAGACATTTATATTCTACATTTAGTAAGTTTCACCTGTACCCTTCTCAGATGCACCAATTGGTGTGGACCCACCAATTACTCTCCCTTCGCCCAGAGCCATCACTTTACAGGCAACAACTGAACTGCTGTTTCAGAGGATCCCTTTGGCTGCTGTCTTGAGAATGAACTGGGGCAATGTAAAAAACTATAGACCATAATTGTCAACAAGTCAACAAAAGTGTCAACACTAATTCTCCCCCCATAAGTAAAAGACTCAAATTGTAAACTATCGTCCTTATGAAACTTGATAAAAGTATAAGAACTGTAATTAGAGAAAGCCCCTGTCCCTGATTGAAGACTGTGGCAATAGACAAGAGAGACGGCAAGTCGCATCAAAGATTGAGAAGAATGAACTAGATACATATACAGAAGGGGATAGCACATGTAAAGAAGTGTTGGAAAAACTTTTATAGATACTGGCTTAGGTAAAGAATTCATGAAGAAAACCTCAAAATTAATCACAGCAATAACAAAAATAAATAAATGGGACCTGATCAAGTGAAAAAGATTCTGTAGGACCAAGCACAGAATCAAGAAAGCAAATAGACAGCTCACAGAGTGGGAGAAAATATGCCTACATTTTCACATCCATCTTGATCAAAGACTGGTAAAAAGAATCTACAAAGAACTCAAGTAAATCAGAAAAGGAAAAATCCAACATCCCTACTAAAAAGTGGGCAATAGACATTAACAGAAACTTTTCAAATGGAGATATACTAATGGCCAAAATGGCTCAATGTCTCTAATCATTAGGGAATGCAAACCCCAAGGAGGTATCGCCTAACTTCAATGAGAATGACTTGTATTAAAAAGTCCCCAAATAAGAGATGATGGGTGGAAGTAGAGAAAGGGGAACTCTTAGACATTGATGGTGGAACTACAAATTAGTACAAACTCTATGGAAAATTGTATGGAGATTCCTCAAAGAACTGAAAGTAGACTTACCATTTGACCCAGCAATCCCGCTGCTGGGTGTATATCCAAAGGGAAAAAAAATGATTTTATAAAAAGGACACCTGCACTGGAATGTTTATAGTACCACAATTTATAATTGCAAAGACATGGAAACAACTCGTGTCCACCAATACATGAATGGATTGATAAAATGTATTACATGCATATTATGGAGTACTACTCAGCCATAAAAAATCTGGTATCTTTTATGACTACCTGAATGGAACTGGAAACCATTCTTCTAAGTGAAATGTCACAAGAATGGAGTGACAAACACGTTTGCTCCACAGCAAATTGGAATTAACTGATTAACACTTAAGCACACACATGGAAGTAAATCTCAGTGAAAATCAAGTAGCTGTGGGGGATCTGAGGGAGGAGAGGATCATTAAATTCACACCTATTGGTACAAAAATAAATAAATAGGACCTGATCAAATGGAAAAGGTTCTTCAGGGCCAAGGACACAATCAAGAGAGCAAATAGACAGCTCACAGAGTGGGAGCAGAGGGAAGGTCACATTTATAACTTTGACTGACTCTCTACAAAAAATAAAGCTTGTAAACAAAACATATGTCTCCCCTAATGTTTTGAAATTTTAAGAAAAGAAGAAAAAGGCCAAATGAGTAACGTATACAGTAAGCACTGCAAGACAGTGGTGCTCACCCTTCCTAATGCTGCGGCCCTTTAATACAATTCCTATGGGTTGTGACCCACAGGTTGAGAACTGCTGATCTAGAAGGAAGTTAGTCAATTAAAGACCTCATGAACTAATGGCGTTTCTCAAAGGCAAGGATTTTGGGTCCCTTTTATTACCTGATGTATCTTACATGTCTATTCTTTTTTTTTTTTTTTTTCCAGTTTTTGGCTGGGGCTGGTTCAAACCCGCCACCTCCGGCATATGGGGCCGGTACCCTACTCCTTTGAGCCACAGGCACCACCCCCTTATATGTCTAGAATTATGTCTGGTGTATCCCAGGTGTTCAATGAATGTTGAGTGTTGAATGTGGAAAGGTAGGACTTAATCCAGATGATATCTGGGGCTCATAATGATTCATTTTGTCAGGTGGCCTTCAGCTTCACCAAAGGAGGTAATACCAAAGAGATATTTGAAAATCTGCTCATGCTTCCCAAAACACTAATAATAGCTAACACATTGGGAGATTTTATGTTGTGCTAAGCATCTAATGTAATCTTTGGGAGGTATTATCTTCATTTTACAGACTAAACAGGTTGAGAAGAATAATTCACCCAAGGTCACACAACTAGTGAGTGGCGTTGGATTGGAATCAGATTTTCCTACTTCCAAGTACAAGTCTTATACTGTTGCCCAAGTAGGTTCAGTACATAGAATAATTTGAAACCAGTTATGGCCTCATATTTTTAAAAACTGGCAACATTCAAACAGATTTGTTGAATGTTTCAAAAGTTTAGTAGATTTCACTGAAGGACTATGAAACCAGTATGAAAGCTTTTCTCCTATAACGCTAAGTAAAAAATATAATTTGAAATATATTGCATAAGGATAATTTTAGTAGGAAGCATAATCATTTTGTGTGGAAAAAATGTCATTTAACTGTCTGAAAGTAAAACAAAGTGCGGTCTAAATAAATTTAACTAAGCCATAGCCATTCTTTTGTTGTTCTAAAATAATATTTGGATTGAACACAGGAGGGCAGCAGATACACGCTAATGGAAATTACTTTTTGAAAGGCGCTCTAAATTTGTAGATTGCTGTTCGCTTTAGAGAGAAATCAGTGGCTTCTGTATTTATTTATAATGAGGTTGTAATTGAAAGCCACTTTGTGAACTATAAATTGATAGGCCCAATTTTGAACTGTCAGAAATTGTAGTGATCGGTACACAGATCACCACGTTATGCATACAAGTATGGGACAAGATGTGGACCCTTCTCTTAAAAGGAGCGCTAGTTAGAGAAATAAACGCAGCAGCATATAAATAACTCTGATCCACGGAAGCTGGTAGGAAATGCCAAAGAGAGATTTTTAAAAGGCTAAAAGCAGAGGCAGCAGGGCATGCCTGTAGTCTGAGCTGCTCTTCTTGGGAGGTGAGAGGATCCCTTGAACCCAGGAGTTCAAATCCTGGGCAGCATAGCCCTTGTTTTGAAAAGTGGGGGGGCTTGCAGGAAGAGATTATTGCAGACCACCAGTGAGGAAGTGGGTAAGGGCATCTGAGCAGAACCTTGAGTAATAAAATAAGATTTAGACATACTAAGATAAGGACAGGGACTTATGAGCCTCTGAGGTCTTATTTGCTATCCTAGGGAGGGCAGAAGAATTCACCTCACTTTTCTCACTAAAAAGCTTTCCCATTGCTTTGAATAAGTTCTTATGATTTGAAGGTCTCCAATGCTTTGATCCTTTCATAAGGCTGGAAAACCAAGGTCCAAATCTAGCATGCTAACAGCAACATAACAGTTATTATTCATCAAGTGTTCACTATGTACCAAAGACTGACATGAATATCTCAATTAATCTTTATCACAAACATGAGGAGGTTCTTAACTCTTTATACCAATAAACAAACATCTAGGAAGAGTTCTTTGCCTAATATCACTCAGCAAGTAAATGGTAGGGCAGGGACTTAAACTTAGCTCTTATTCCAAGATCCAGATTCTTCTTAGAGTCAATAGGTACTGTTTCTAGAATTGTTTTACAGAATTCTGATTTCTTGAAAAAATATTGGTATATAGTTGAGTTTTGTTTGGTTTTGTGTTTTTTTACGGATACGGTGGGGGGAATATCTTGGTTTCCAATAAGTTTCAGAAATGCCACACACCTTCCGATTCATACTTCAGATTATTTAAAGTTTGTTTAACCCATTGTTTTCTAAATGCATTTAATCTTGGAAAACCTTTTCTCAGGAAATACCGAGATAAATCTGAGGAACACGTTTAAGGGATATGGCTTTAGTTAGGGAAAGAATTTTAGAATCGAGAAATTATGTATTCAATTCACCCTCAGGCTTGAGGACGATGAAGTTGGCTGCAGTGTGTCAGTGAGAACTCATAACCAGATAAATTTCCTTTCCGATCGTAATTCCCTGAGCTGAAAATGAATACCTTTGTGGATGGAAGTTCTTTGTTCTCAGACCTGATACTTTCCATCTTTCTCAGACTGGCAAAATAGAGACATTCAAAAGAAAGAAGGCATTACTTATGTTGCACAAATTAGTTATGAAGTTATCTAAGGTTCATTCTTTTTCAGGACAGGAGCAAGGGGAAAAACAATGTTATTAAGGCATATGACATTTTACTCAGTAATTTTATTAGCTCAGAAGATGTACCCTGAAAAGCATCAGTAGGGAATGATCTGGCAGCCAGTAGGTGGTCTACTTCAGCAAGGTGACAATCTGTTGTCATGTTAACTGGCTTTTTATCTCACATCCACATTGCTTCCAGGCTTACATGTGTTACCTTCACCGTATGTACCCAGCTCACTCAGTTAACCCTGAAATAGCAAACGCTGGAAATGGAGCAAGGGTGCCGGGAGGAACCAAGTCATGGAGGAGTCCATCTCGTCTCTGGAGACACAAATGGTCTGCTTCAAATGGCCCTTTGAAGTGCTATCTTTTTGGTCTGAGTCGCTGGGAATCCTTCCTTTTCTCCACTTTCCTTGTTTCCTTCCCACTGTTCTCCGTTGTTATCGAGTCCCCCAGTCCTTGTTATCCTCCTGCTTCAAGGAACCATCTTTTTGCTTCTTCCAGGTCTCCTTATAAAAAGTGGCCTTCCAAGCATAAGCGTCTTCACAATGCTAAACATGAAAAGAGAATACAGTAGGTTATTTGAGGCCTGGTGGGACAGCATCAAAGAGCTTAGTGTGCTCGCCCCTCGGCCTCCCTCACCTCACTGCCAAGGCCTTGACCAGCTGTCCTCTCTGGTTCTATTTCAGAACCCTGCTCTTAAAATGATATCACCAGCACTATCTCTCCATCAATTTTGATATGAAGATCAAGTGATCTGTACTTTTTTTTTTTTTTTAGACACAGAGTCTCACTTTATTCCCCTCAGTAGAGTGCCATTGCATCACAGCTCACAGCAACCTGCAACTCCTGGGCTTAAGCAATTCTCTTGCCTCAGCCTCCCGAGTAGCTAGGACTTCAGGTGCCTGCCACAATGCCCGGCTATTTTTTGTTTGCAGTTTGGCCGAGGCCAGGTTTGAACCTGCCACCCTCAGTATACGAGGCCGGTCCCCTACTCATTGAGCCACAGGTGCTGCCCCCAGTGGTATGTACTTTAGAAAAATTTTGTCTTTTTCTAATTAGAAAAATAAGAAAGCTACAAAGAGAGATATAACATGAATCTTTCTGTACCTCAAATTAGCTACTGTTTATCTTTTGTCAAATTCCCTTCTCTTTTTCCTATTTTTGAAGGAATTTTAAAATAATGTATGTACATATGTCCCTTTGAAAAACTGAAAGGAAACATTACAAGTAAAACTAGTGTCCTCTTTGACCATTTGTGACCCAGCCTTTCCTCTCTCTTCGTGTCCATCCCCAGCCCAACCCCAAAGCAATCACTTCTATGAACGTGTCTTCTGGGATAACCATTAGATTTTTACAAATGTGTATTTGTATCCAGGAGCCATATGTAGAAGTGTTATTGTGGTTTGTTAAATATACAAATGAAACTGGCAGATCCTCAAGAAGATAAATATGGACTATTACCATATGGTCCAGACTATTACCATATGGTCCAGCAATTCCATTCCATTCCTATATTCCATATATACCCAAAGGGATGGCAAGCAAGGATTTGAACAGATTATTTGTATACCAGTGTTCAGTACAGTATTTTTCACAATAGCCAAAAGGTGGAACCAATCCAAGTGTCCGCAACAGATGGATAGATATAGCATGGCATATACCGACAGTAAGAAAAGGAATGAAATTCTGATACATGCCACAATATGGGTGAACTTGAAGACATTATGCTAAATGATATACACAAGACACCAAAAGACACATGGTGTTTGATCTCGTTAATTTGGTGTACCTAGAAGAGGCAAATTCATCAAGACAAAGTAACAGAGGTTACCAGGGGCTGGGGCGGGGAGGGCGGCAAACTTATTGCTTGACACTTACGGAATTTTCATTTGGGGTAATGAAAAAGGCTTGGAAATAGTGGTGATGGTGGTACAATACTATGAATGTAATTAATGCAATTGAATTAATTTTACACTTTAAGATGGTTAAAGTGGCAAATTGTATGTTATATATATATTTCATTGCGATTTTTGTTTTATTTTATTTTAAGAAACAGGGTCTCACTATACTGCCCATGCTGGAGTGCATATTCACAGGTACAGTCATGGTGCCCTGCAGGCTTGAATTCCCTCCACTAAGCAATCCTCCTCCCAGAGTACCTGGGACTATAGGCTTGCCCATTGGGCCTCGCTTAATTGTTCACTTTAACTAGGAGATTCGTATGATAAATAAGTTATATCTCAATAAGGTTGTTTAAATAGATACATATTGGGCTAGGTGGGATAGCTAACTCCTGTAATCCCAGCATTTTGGGAAGCCAAGGCGGAAGGATCCCTTGAATCCAGGACTTGAGGACAAGCCTGGGCAACAGAGTGAGACCTCATCTCAACCAAAAATAAGAAAAATTAGCTGAGCATGGTGTGGCTGTGACTATAGTCCTTGGGAGACTAAGGTGGGAGGATCACTCAAGCCCAGGAGTTTGAGGCTGCAGGGAGCTGTGATCACATCACTGAAGGCACTCCAGCCTGAGTTACAGAGTAAAATCCAGTCTCTAAAAAAGAAACTAAAAATAGGTATATGTTATATGTAGTATACACATAATTCAATTTTTTCTCACAAATTATACTTTTGAGATCTAACCACAAGGGATCTAGCTATATGGTTCATTCCTTTTTAATACTAAGTCATAGCATTACCACAATTTATATACATCAATTCTTTAATCAAGGGCACTTAGACTGCTCCCAGCATTTCATGATTTCAGACAGGGCTGCCATGAACATGCTCACATGCTCCTCGGGTGTGGGCAAGGTATCCTCTCAGTATCCTGTGTGCAGCATGTGTTTTGAAAGATTGCAAAGTATTATATACACATAGGAGTCTTATTTGCATAACCTTCCCTCTAAGCCATTTACTTAACAAATGCTTGCTGAACCTGCACTGAAAGGCAACATAAGGTTCACTACAGCCTTGGAGGGTCTTATAGTCTGTGGGGACAAGAACTCATGACGTGATCAGAATACAGGGTGATGGACTCTGGACACTTCAGTCTCCCCGAGGCAGCTCCCTCCTTCTGTATTTGTCATCTGGACCCACCTCAGCTTCTCACTTCTTCCTGTCCTCTGCTTGGCCCCTTCTCCTCCCACTATCTGCATTTGTTATCTAAACCCCCATCCGGCCTTCTATTAGCCCCGCCTCTCTTTCAAGAGAGGTTCTTTTTCTTTACTTCTTCCATCTCACCTTGTCGCAAAGTATCAGCCTTAGAAGAAATTTTTGTAAAGAACAAAGTCAAAAGAAAGAACGGAATGCATGTTTTCCCATGGAATTTAGGGAGTTAACATCTCTTATTATGTGGGTCTCTCCAATAGGGTAACTTGGGCATAAAGCGTGATGAACAAGGGCGGTGCGTTTAGCTGGTCTTGTTCATGGTGTAGTGTAGCATTCAGGGCACTAGCGACACTTTAAAAGTATCAGTTTCCTGACAGCAGTAGACAGTGCGATCATCGTATCACGTGATGCATAGTGCTAAGTACTGAAGAGATACAAAGATCGTGAAAACAAGGTCCTGCACGCACAACTAATAACGGAAATGTACACCCGCGAATCTCCAGATTCTAGAGCTATACGTGGTACAGAGTGGACATTCAGTGACTGTTGAACGGTGAACAATAAGTGAATAAATGAACAAACAAACAAATACACAAGAAGCAGTGGGGTTTGTGTGAAGGTGGAGGAGCGGCGTAAGGAAATGCTGAGCACAGATTGATTATTGATCTTTCTACTCTGTGTGCTCAAAATGAAACTCTGATGTTTCGTAAAGTGTTTCAAAACCTCACCTAAGCGAGTTTAGTTTTATCAAGTCTGGTGAGCACAGTAGTTCTGCGAGGTTTTTGTTTTTATCTCTCTCCTTTTTTTTTTTATCTCAACATCTTTCAAAGAAATGCACACTTGTTCCTATCAGCTGGCATGTGAATAAGAAAATGTGAAAAATGTCAAATACCCACGTAGCTTGATAATTTCACATGAAATTGTTACCGGAATTTCTTCCTCAGTAGGTCCTTGGTCTCAGGGATTCGAAGAATGAACCCATGAACCACAGATCAGTGGTAAGATAGGATTTTATTAGACAGAAAGGAATACAGCAGCAGTAAAAAAGCTCCGGAGCCTCTGGCAAAGGGGAAGACCCAAGTGGGAAAATCTCCCAGGTCCTTTGTTTAGGGGTATCTATTGATTGCAGAATTAAATTTTGGCTAGGATTTGATAGGTGGAAAAATATCCTTTTAAGTTTGAACACAGTCCTTTCCCTGGGGCAAGGTTATTAGGTCTTTGCAGTTTTTTATTTTATTTTATTATTATTTTTTAATTAAGTCATATACACATCGATCATGAATACTGGTCTTTGCAGTTTTTAGGGAAGGGATTAGGTTGTGTATTCCCCACTCAAGGTGGAACCACCCAAAAAAAGTCTCAGGCTGCTTTTGTTCATGATCTGTTAGAGCCCAGAGAGTGTGGCCTGGAAAAGGCAGCTTGTTTGTGCCTGGAAATGGGGGTCTGATTTCTGAGCTCCCCTGAGCCTAGAGAATGGGGGATCCCTGTTTAGCCCCGAATGGCAGAATCCTGTATCAAAATGAAAACCTCAAGCTAAGAAAATCTCAAAATATATTTTTGATTGAATAAGATATGTTATAATATCCATGTTTATAGGATCACATGGGAACTCTTTTAGTTTCTTAAAGAAATAATTATTTTGCTAAAAGAATTACTTCCCATATATGCAAGAGAACAATTACTGACTTATGGAAAGTGAAACCCGAGATAAATACATCTCAGCAAAGACTTAATTTGGGGATGACAAATACACATATGATGGTAGCGCAGGACTAAATATGCACCTTATTTTCTGGCTAATTTAAATAGACTATAATTTTTAGAGAGCAAATTGTAGTAAGTCATTATATTTACACTCCTAGGGTTGAAGCCTGATTAGACATTCATTTTTTTTGCTCTCCCTCTTCAGGATGTTCGCTGAATTGTTCTATCTCCCTTCCCATTTATCTTCTTTTGATTCTTACTGTTCTGTGATTAGAAACTTACCAGATAATTAGCATAGTGACAATACATCTTTAACCCTTTCCTGTCAGTCCTGAAACTTCTTTGGAATTCACACACTAAGAAACCCAGTGCTAATTAAATTTCACGCACTCCAATTTTTTTGTTACAGAGTTGGGAATGTTTAAGGCAGTAAATAAGGCATATTTGCAATAAATATGATAGCAAATTTATTTTAAATAAAATAAGGTTTTTTAAATAAAAATTTCAATGCTACATAATATTTATATACGTTTTGGGTATAGTAGAAGAAGGTTGCAGGGATTATTCATTTGTAGTGGAAGCACCTGAATATATTTAATGTATAAATCATATTTAAGCTGGTTATTCAGACTTCCATATCAAAATTCTGAAAAAACTTTTTTTCATTGGGGACAGTCAATGAGTACAAAAATAGAACGACAATATTAGTTGCCACAACAAAATGACTATAATCAACAAGAAGGAGGGTATGTTTTAACATAACTAAAAGACTAGAATTGGAATGTCCCTAACACAAAGAAATGGCAAATGCCTGAAGTAATGGATACCCCAATTACCCTGATTTGGTTAATTCACATTGTATACCTTATCAAAACATCACATGTGGCCGGGCGTGGTGGCTCCATGCCTGTAATCTTAGCACTGTGGGAGGCTGAGTCAGGTGGATAGCCTGGATTCAGAAGTTTGAGACCAGCCTGAGCAAGAGAAAGATCCTGTCTCTACTAAAAATAGAAAAACTAACTGAGCATTGTGGGGAGTGCCTATAGCCCCAGCTACTTAGGAAGCTGAGACAAGAGGATCACTTGAGTCCAGGCGTTTGAGGTTGCTATATGCTATAACTCCACTCTACACAGGGCAACAGACTTTGGTGTTGGACTATGGGAATGCTAAAATGTGGAATTGTTTGTGAATCTCTGTCTCAAAACAAAGCATGTACTTCATAAATACACATAGCTAGTTTGTACCTATAATAGTTAAAAATTAACATCATTTTTAGCTGGGTGCAGGAGGTCAGTGGTTAGCACACTAGCTCCACACACCAGGGGTAGAGGCTTTGAACCTCACTTGGGCCTGAATAACAACAACAACAAAAAATTAAAATCACCTTTTAAGGGTGGTGAATTTATTTCATGAAAAGTATTATAGAAATAAGGCCATAGTTGTAGGTTTATTCACTATTCAAGCTAGTAACTTTGCACTCTACAAATTCTATAATGAAACAGAAACTACACCCCTATCCAGACCAGGATTCTTGGAATGTTTCCAGTGAGAAGGCAGATGAAACTGGACATTATTACCAGAGAGCCAGTCAAAAGCACGTCTTTCCCATAGCAGCACTGTGAGACCAGTGTTCTCTCCTAATACTCTTTATAGAGTCAAAGTCTTGGGAATGGTGCTTGTCATTTTTTATTTCTGGAAGCATTCTTTCTCTTTTTAGAAAAACAGGCAATATACATACATAGGTGTCACCACAAAGAAAGTTTCTTTGATAGTCAATGCCTATCAAATCATTTCAAATTTGTTCTTTGCTAGATTATGGGTACCATCCACTGTCATGAAAATTATGTTTGGATATATTCAATTTACCTTTCCTCTACAAACGAAGAGTTTTTCCTTTACCTACATGATGTTAAAGACCTTTAAGTTCCCCTTCAAGTCCAGTACATCATCTCTATTTTGTACAAAAGCTCCTTTTGCCTCAGACACAAAGCCTTAGGCAATTAGTTTAGTATAAATTGGCTCTGAGCCACATGCCTTGGTGAATACTTATGATCCAGGTACTCCAGAGGCTGAGGGAAGATCACTTGAACCCAGGAGTCCGAGGCCAGCCTCTATTTCTCCAACACAGTGAGTCTCCTCCAAAATTTTGGTTCTCAATGTATGTGCTTATCCGTATTTAATTTTCAAATAATTATATATTACATGGGTGGAGTACAGACACTTATGCCTGTAATCTTAGCACTCTGGGAGGCTGAGATAGGAGAATCACTTAAGGTCAGGATTTCAAGACCATGAGTGAGATAAGTGAGGCAAGAGTGAGACTCTATCTCTACTAAAAACAGAAAAAAATTACCCAGGCATTGTGGCAGATGTTCATAGTCCCAGCTACTAGGCAGGCTGATGCAGGAGGATCTCGTGAACCTAGGAGTTGAGGTTGCTGTGAGGTAGGCTGTGACATTAGGACATCCTAGCCTGGAGCAACAGAGTGTGACTCCATCTCAAAAAAAAAAAAAAAAAGTACATTACATGTATAGATTTCTACTGAAATCTGTGTTCTCACTTAACATTTGATGTTTTCAATTTTCATTACTATTAATAACAAGCTCGGTTTTTTCAATTATGCACTTGAAGATACTGGTTTTTATGAGCTGTAAGTAGAAAAGCTTTAAAAAGCTTAAAGATTGTATTTCTTTCCACCAGCTCTAAATTATGGAAATCTTTTGGTGTTGGACTATGGGAATGTTAAAATGTGGAATTGTTTGTGTCCAGAACATTAATAACCAACATCAGTTGACTTGCCTCAGCCACATAAAGTAATTATATAAATATGGCATATACATGTACAGCGGATATTATTCCCCAAATGGTACATCTTTTCCTTATTCTTCAGCCTCATCTGCTGAGTATTTTCTGTTCCAGATTCCCACCAAGTAACCAATCCTTGACTATCAATAGTGCGTGATACATAAACCTACAAAGATTTAATTGAAACTAACATCTACTTTCTCTGTGCATAACTCAAGTAACATCTTCTTTGAAACAGCACTCCTAGTTTTAAAAGGTAATGTTAAATCTACATTCTAGATTGCTGTCATGTCTTAAATTTTTGTAATGATTACAGTTATGAAAAAGATGGTGCTTAGCACAAATATAAATGTCCAAACTGTATACATTATATAGCATACTTATGGAAATTCCTTCTAACAAAGCCACTTATAAAAAATTAGTATTTGGTGGCGCCTGTGGTTCAGTGGGTAGGGCACCAGCCCCATACACTGAGGGTGGTGAGTTTGAACCTGGCCCTGACCAGCTAAAACTGCAGGGTAACTGCAAAAAAAAAAAAA